>JANIIA010000001.1:32233299-32251724 GCA_027478495.1 Erythroxylum alaternifolium
GCGTGTTCAATTCTTCTGTTTTCTTTGGGTTTGGGTCTCAATTTCGTATAATTGGGGTTTGAACTAGCATGTTCTTAAAATAGAAAGAATGGGGATTTGATTCAATAGGATTAGGGGGTTTTAAGAACCTTGTTTTCTTGGGGTTTCCGTATCATATATATAAATACATTCAGGTATAATAGTACCCATTTCATTAGGATGACCTATACATCAATGGTTCCTACAACATGATTACTCATCATAGTACTATGTATGATCCATATATAGTACATCATGTACATTATAATATGTATCCATATAATATTACACTCTTGAGTTTCCACTTATGTCTCAAGCATGCAATGTATATGATGTACATTACTAACCCACAACCAGCTAGGTGTACAATATGGATATTACTCTTAACCATATTGTGCATACAAGTACGTACATATAACATAAGTATGAGGGTGTAGGACATCCATAATAGGGTTAGGCTTGCACATATACTATTATACCCATCCTTTATTTGGGTATCATGACTGTGTTTGGTAACCATGTTAACATGCATCAAATGTATACCTCACAACGTGTGTAGACAATTGCATATGTTATGGAATTTAATGTCATATAATATCATATATGTCTGCATCTCATAAGCCATCAAATGTTATGTAAGTTATACCATTTATGCACCATCCATCCAAGGGCGTTATATAATGTACCATCCATGTACTACTAGATAGATGCATATCTTATAAATATATTAAGGTTACATAACATGGACCATATCATACTACTTGATGGCTTATGAGACATCCAAATAATACCCATTAATATTATAAAAAGTATAATATTAATACACGGGTTGACTATTTTAGCAAGATAGTACATACTAATGTATCACATTACCATGCCCCCACAGTATGGGTGATCATTCCACATATAATAGGCAACTTGTGTATACAACCCGTGTTGTATACATGCCTCAACTAGTGCAAATCCTACTCATTTATATATGTAGTCCACATATTACTAATATATATGTCCTAGTTATTGTATAGTAAGGATGTATAGTGAGTACAATTACATCCTTATGTTCCGTTGTGTTATGTTCACATAGTTAAGGGTAGTGTATGTCCATATTAGAATCACTAAATGTATGTCACAATCCCTGTTATATCAATTCCTATAAATGTAGTTAGTTACAACATATGAGATACAACCACTTACAAAGGTATATGATTGGGTTTCTAATTGATCGATGTAATAAGAATTGGTATATTAAGATTAGGTCCAATATGGTATCTGTATCATATTGTATACACAACCCAATATTAGGTCATATACTATACCCAATAAGTAACATATTGCCAGTTGATATCAATCAGCTTGTCTGTGTATAGGTCCCTATTAGAGATGTTAACCTCTCATCCATCATATCCTAACTGATACACCATATACACATACTATGTGTATACTCTAGTATGTAAGGTTACATACCATATATTCCATATGCATATTTTATGTACATATAGGTAGTTATACTATTAATGGGGATCTATGCTAGGATATATACATACAAGTCTCATAATATGAGTATATTACCATGAGTAATATTACATATGTGCTCTAAATGAACTAGAGCACATACTAGACCTAATATGTACCTATTAATGGATGTAATACAATATCGAGTTATACCAAATATGGCCTTATGATAATATACATTGGGATTATCATAATATAATTGTTATTACTGGTGTAACTTATATTTGGCATAACTCTATATTGTATTACATCGATTAACTCATGCGTAGGGATGTTAAACCATTATGCCATGTGTGGGCTACCCTGGTATCATATTGAATCTAAATTATGATATCTGTAAGCATTGATAATACTACCAATCACATAATATGTATCATGGATATTATAGGCATACTATGAGTCATATAAAGGGCAAGGTACCATAACATTTCCCTTTATCCCTAAGATATATGTTACATTAGGTCAATGGTAGTGTATCCACCAAAGACAGTTAGATAGTATATGCAACCATCAATGGTATAGTATATATCAAGTACTATAACAATTGACCTAATGTAACATATACCTTAAGGATAAAGGGCAATGTTATGGTACCTTGCATTTATTGGTACATCTTCTAGCTATTTTACTACTTGTGGATAGCCCATATACTAGTTACCCAATATATGCATATGTACCTAAGAATGGACCATTATCTCTTGCACCAATAGATACAGCGTTTATAGCCATAGAGGGACATCACTTTAACTTTTTATACCCACTTATTAGGTATACAATTTAGTGGTACTACATAACTGTGCTCTGGGTTACCACTATGTTATGACTACCATGTATATATATTAACTAAGAATAATACCAGGGCCTACTATCCTTTGTTACACACATATAGGGAAGTGCTTTGGTATCATCAAATATAATTATGTATTTGGGTTTCTAAGCATAAGATGATAACATTTTATTTGTTATATCCATCATCTTGCTTGACAATGTATGATAGAACTAATGTATGGGTTTCTAAAAGCCAAAATTACTGAGACCCCTATTAGTACACTTGGCAATTATATCTGATAATATGGCTATATTGCACATTGATATGTAATAATATCCATATTAAAGAGGATATGCCCACATTAAGTAACCATTAGCATACATAATTATTATAGCTTAAAAAGACTGTGGTACATATTTAGGAAATAACCATATAAGGTATGGTTATTACTTCTTGATTGTGAGTATGGATATTACTGTTACATACCACTTTAACATAAATCATATATACCTTTGTAGGTCATGTAACATATGCCTTAACACATATAACAATATCATAATTCATACTACCTTGGGATTACAAGAGATATGTTGGCTATAGTATACGGTTATATAATGGTACAAAACTATCACACACATAGCTCCCATAGGTGGTCATATATGCATATTTATGATGGTTATGCCATATATGTAATTATACATTTCACTAGAATACTTTAGGCACCTATATATATGGGTACGTAATAGCACCCATGCTAACCCTGTATATAATCAGCACCATATTATACTTACCCATGGGTATAACAAGTAATCATGTGTATAATACCAGGTATATTTCATACTTTAGCCATAAGGTAAGTGACACATATTTCATCTATAACACATATTCGTAACATTATATGAGTATATACTGGAGTATGTCATGTTATGACCATACGGTGGTATAAGCACTCACATTGTTATGTATACCTTTGTGTGATCACATCCTGTTACTATGATTGGTGTAATGGTATATTGACATATAACATAACAAATACCATCCATTACATTATATAGTCAAGATACCGTATTGGAAATGGTGCTCCAAACTATATGATTAAGGTAACATGCCTATAATTATATAATATTATCTTTATTACACCGCATGGTATAATGAGAAGGTATACCATATAAATGATATGGCACATAATATAATGTTTTACCATACCTAAATGGTTCACATTACAGTCTGGTGTCATAATATAGGTGGTACTATTATGGGTATGTTCCTTTGTATTTTCCTTGTAACTAAGGTTATATAATATAGTTACCACATTATATACGAATATACAATATGTTATATCATGTATTACAATATGAGGAATAGTATACTATAAGATAGAAACTAGTTACATGGTATAATGGCTATTGGTGTTACTATTCATGATATAAGGATATATCCATACTCATAATCAAGTAGTATGGACCCATACATGCAATGTACATATTGCAATTATACACCATCTCATATGGGTGGTTATATATGCAATCTCACTCCCATAGTTACATATTGAATACAAGCATGTACATACCTATTATAGGATATACACTGGCATGATAATAGGATCTACACATTCTAATGTCATACATCCATGACATTAGAATGTGTAATTGAGGTATACCATATAAATAATAACCTTCATACCAGACATATATAGTATAGTTATTACATGCCCATACATAGTACTATAATTAAGGTTAGATATATAACATCTATTATTGTTAATATACTGTTTACGTACTTCATTTCCACTAACCTAATTGCAAGCACACCATATCATAGGTAACCTTAAGATGTGTCCACTATCATAAATATAGTGGACACATCTTACCTGCAATGGTGTTCATGTACATTAGCTCTATGTACTCTTGTCTCCAACCATCATTACAGTTATCAATACATCCATAGCCTTGTACATTACATATGGTGGAATTAGTTACACTATGAGTGGTAATATACAACCAATATGCCATATATGTCTAGTTATATAAATCAACCTATAGTTACCAATAATATATATTAAGATAGACAAACAGGTAAGTGTACATACTCCTCTATAGTAGTGTTATACCATTGTATACCATATACAATGGTATAAATATGGAATAATCATATTGCCATGTTATAACCATAGTTATACTCACATATATTGCTTGTATGGTTGCTGGATATAACCAACCACCTGTATGGAATATAGTACACTTACCTACTAATACATATTAATGGCCCTTCAGCATATCCAAAGTTGCATAACACTTTGGAATGATCAATACCAGATATCCATAATGTACCGTTATGTGAGTATATATATAGTGTACTAGCATAGGATATGACTACCTAACCTACATTAGGATTATGATATATAAAGATCCCTCCCATAAGTTATATTAATACCCTATCCCATTATGTATTATACAACTATAGGTTATAAGTACTTGTGGAGGGTTCATCATGGCATATTTGTACCTGATCCCAAACCCGTGGTATACCATATAATGTGCAATCCATGTACGTAAAACCAATTGTACGGTTATGTACTTGTGTAAAACTCCAATGAATACATAATGTGCTATAAATAGAATTGGTACCAGGATAGTCCCTACAATATGATATGTCAATATAACTAAGGCATGACCATGTAATACACTATAGATACCTCAGGTCCTCTATAAGGTTAACATAGCCATTGTTATAGCCACAGACCAAGGTTGCACCAATAATATGATGTATATAGGGTATCAAATACATATTCACATGTATACCTACAATAATGAGCCCACATCTGGGCTCATTGTCACACAGTGGCACCCATACTGTCAGCCTAAACTAAAGCATGCAAGGCACAGGTGTGCTGGCATATATACCCTTATAAGACATATGGGTATTACACCCTTGTCTATTGGTATACAATGGCAATTAGGTCAGTCATGTTATGTGGTACATATCACTGACAAAGCCAAATTACCTAACCATATAATACATACTATTCATAATAATCCTACAGGTATAGATTTATGTACCCGTCATATAGTGCCAGTGATATGGACATACAAGTATCATATCATGTGTGGATATACCACACATAGGTACATATACACAATCCACCCATTTATATTGGGATAGAACCTATATGGTAGCATTCTTATGATAAGTACATAATACTACTAGGATGTAAACCTTGGATCCATTCATGTTTGACTAATTTATAGATGCAGACATATATGGATACATTATAACCTATTAAATCCCACTAATATGGAATGTAATATCAGTCATAGGATAATGACTGATCTGTAATAACTGTTACTACATATAGATGCATACAATGGTACGTTATATTACCCAGGGTATAACAATGTAGGTGGACTTGATGCACCCCGTCCGACACACCCACAATGTATTCATATGTGATTTATGACTAAGTCAATGAATGTGTACCCACCATTGGGTATATGCCATCTCTTTTGGAGCCCTAAGAGTGATAGCATCATAAAATGTAACATTAGTGTATAATATTACCAGTGGGTATTATGTATTCGTAGTGTCCATGTAATATGGTACCAAAATCACCTTATATAGTCATGTTAGGCCCTGGGTCATATGGTGTATACATATAGATGGTTATACATCTATATATAACATTATGGTGTTATATATAGATAATGCATAATTATACACACATATGGTGCATCTAACATTAACCATAATCTTTAACTAGACATCAATGGATTAGATAGTATTATCATAATGTACACTCCCTATTGGAATATTGACACCCTATGGTATACCAGTTTATGATGTATATATAACTGGTGCCCTTGTATACATCTTATTAGAATACCAAAAACATAATTATGTGTTATTATAACACATAATTTGGCAATATTATGTGTTGTAATATTTATAAGGGTTTATATACATATGTATAATTATACCTATAACCCAGGGTATGTCACTGAATTAGCTCTAGTCATGCCACATAATGCTATGATTAGAGCTAATTCACAGGTTTATACGTATTTTGTGGATTATGGATATGTAACCTTAAATATCAGTATTTTCACAATTTGTAATATTGGTAATGACGATTACATGGCATATGAAAATGTTATCCCATGTCACATACTATATGGGCATGGGTACCCTTATACATCCATGCACTATATGATATGGCCAATGCCATAGGTAATTATAATAGGTAATTTAGTTTGATAAGTGTCAGTATACTTGGGCATATGTAAAGCATATACTAAACCATGGCTACCTGATATATCATATCCCCTTGGTATACCTATAACATTGCTAATATCTGGACCAAGTATGAGAATGTGTCATAATTGACACATGCATGTGTAACATGAATAGTTATACATTCATCTTAACTCTGGGTGCTATACATTATATGGACCATATAATCCATAAGTAGGTTACCTATTAATACTTATGACATATAATTATGCCAGTACTGTAACCTTTGACTATACCTATACCCAATCACAACTACCTGATTGGAGTAGTTGGTAAACCCACAGGTATCATACCATACTTAAATATTAATAATAGTATGTACCCTGTTAGGGCTAGCAATTATCATAAAACTGTTAGTCCATAATAGTCATGTTCACATAATGAGTCTAGTATATGACTATGTACATATCATAATGTACATAGAATGTAATGATAATGCTCATTCATCAGTATACATAATACCCCCAACACTAACCTATGTAATTAGTCAAACCTAATTGACCATATGTATATACTAGTAATTAATGTTCATAACACTATACATTATATCTATGCCCACTAACTTTAGTGGAGATGGTATAATACATATCAGGCATATCCACTATTTAGTGGTATAAATAGTTATCCCTGTGCTCTCATTGTGTAAAATTCACACTACTCATGGCCACATTAGACTGGTATGAGATAACAAGCATGGATATATTACTTAATGGTACTCGATATGTGCTCTCATAGTGGATATGCCACATCTCCTATATGGCATATCCACTATGAGAGCACACATGGTCATCCTATTGTCACATAGATATCATATTTCAAGTGGACTTTATTTTACACTAGCCATAATAGCTATATACACCTATGTATATGAATTGCAGTTCTTGGTAGGTACATGTAATGCAAAGGTATATGGTGGTACAAGCATGTACCATAATATACCCCAATACATTATTCTTATATGATGGTACCCGTTACTACATCCATTCATATATAACCCATGTATTCCATCCCATATAACAAGCATGTACCATAATACATTGATATCTCATATTACAATCCTTATAGATATCAATAATGGATACCCTAATATACTTGCAGTATATTGGTTATTAACATACCATTAATAACCATAATATAAATAATGATATGGTAACCATGTCATTATTATATGTCCTTAATATGCTGCTAATGGTTACTTAATGTGCCATGTTAATAGGTAGTTACCCAATATGTGTGGCTTACCACCCCTAAATATTACAAGACATGTCTTGGTTGATTGCAAGAACACTTGTATATATTGTGGGTATTATCTTTACCATAATATATATATAAGTGTACTAAGTATGTATATCAAACATTAATGTGAGCTACATGTAACATGACTATACAAATATTGAATACCAGATTACTTGCATACATTATACCATATTGTTATTTAGGTTCTATATGTTACTATCGTATTTTCTATCAATCATACAGTTAGGTATATATGGTTCTAATTTAGGTCCTCAAATGGATCCTAAAGGCACTTATATACAATAACATAGATACCCACATATTAGGATATACACTACTAATTACCCATAGATATGGCTATTAAGGATAATACATATCCTATATCATAAAAGCATAATGGTCATCCTAAGGTACATCCAATAGTGTAGTGGTCCATTATATCATCCAATTGTTAGACATTATATCATCCAATAGTGTTTGGTAACGACCACATAGTTACATATATGAAATTAGTGTGGCTTATAAATAAATAATATTTAGTATGTTAATATATGGATGACATCATATACAAAACATATATGCACCCTAATGCCATGTATCCACATGGTTGTGTGGTCCTAGGTACATAAAAACAATGTTAACAACATGTGCCATGTACCCATGGCTTTGATACATTATACGATGCCCATATTGTAAATGACAACTTACACATGTATTATATAGTAAGTGGCTATTATGTATTGAAAAGGTAATTAGGTATGGTTGAGTATATTTGTACCTTAATATTAAATGAAGAGTGTGTTACAATATATGGAACACCATATAAGCCATCTTCAAGTCATAAGCATACAATGTTGTAACATACATGACCATTGGTTGGTGCTCTGCAAGGGTATATGGTACATATTGTTATCACTTGTTTGTATATTAAATAGTTGGTCGATATCTTTAATGGGTTATAGGAGATGAATCCATCAAGCTTGGTTGTTAACTTGTCATATACTTAGTTATGACAATCTAAACACTCAATGATACATGTCATTGGTGTATAACCAAATGATGTATCCAATGAGGCCTTAATTATTTCTTATACACATGCTAATACCTTTATACTAATACAATATATAACAAGCACATAGAGTTTGGAAACAAGACATTATACAATGCATTCGTGGTAAGGAGGTATACCAACTGGTTCAATGTATGTGCCATTGTAATAGTTAGGCACATAATTTGTATACCCATGCACACTGTTCACTGATAGTAAGAATTATATGTACCATAAGTCTCACTTATGGTACATATAAATTTATAACGGTGTCATACTAATGTTATATAGGAATAGCATACTCTAATAGTATACATAACATATAATTTGGCCACCATATACATACCATGTCAATAATGACAGTAATTATGGAATTACGACACTCAAATATAATTATGGATGTGGTGAAAGTGCTAAGACATATTGGTATGACATGTAAGTAAGTGGTTATTACATGGAATAAGAATGTGGTCAATTTTATTCATGTAATAGGGTGACAATATACCATGGGCATGTATTTATGTTACATGCGCAAGTGGTATGTATACACTTACTAAGGACTTTGACTGGCACTATAATGCAATACATAATGATCTATATGCCCATGTCATATATTATGTATGGATGGACATGAATGATACCTTAGAAGACTGTTATAGCAAAGTACCCACTAGTGACATTGTCTTCTAAGGTAACATAATTCAATGTGATATGGTAATTATGTCACAAAGAATATAATGTTATTATTCATGTCACATTACTGTTGTTTGGTATCATTTATACTCACTTGTAGTTACAATGTGGTCTTATAATTCACTTCATAATTGCCATACAAAAGACACCAGGTACCGTACAATATGTAAGGTAACATTATGCATATAAATTAAAGAGGGTATTTTAGTTGGTTGCACACTAGTACATGAGTAGACCCACTCTATGCATACTAATATTAGTGGGTACATAGTGAATATAAATGTGTACAGTTATTATGCATAATATTACCTTATGGGCATTGTAAATTTTGTCAGATAAATCTTGTATTGATATACAATAGGGGTCAATATGTCTCAATGTATTTTACAGAATGGATATGCCTATATAATATGTTATAACATGTATGTACATTACTTGTGTACATAGTTTACCTAGTATATATATGTATCCATATGGCAGAGCCATACATAGTTGGGTGTTACTTGAATATTTACATGACTAATATAGAGGACCCAATGATATCAATATGTATATGTTATAGAGGTAAGAATGTATTGGTAGAATGTATGTTGGATCTTATTATATTAAATCTACCTATGGACAGGAGTGTCCATTAACAACTATCTATCTATTTTTGGTATTAAGTTATATTATGTACCTTAAGTGTAGATACGTATACATGACCAACTACGTGTCCCATATAAACCACATTTATAGTCCACAATAACATAACTAATTAATATAGTACAATATCTCATAATATAACCTTATTACCACCAATTGATATATCTCACAATAATCATTATGTGAGATATATCAATTACTCAGTACATGGGAGTAGTGGGATGCATGGCATAATGATGGGTGTACACTAGATTATACCACTCCCATATGACACATGATAATTGCCCAACATATCAAGTGGGTCATATGTTAACAATGTGGGTATATAGTTAGCCATACCATACCTACAGTCATATCATACTCATGGGTACCCATGGTTACATGTAGTAAAAATTATAATTTGTAAGTGAGGAGGGTGCTTACATATGGTTATCCTGTGGTATAATTTCATATAGATACCAAACATATACTGGTGTGACCTAATGTCTACAGATTAATATACAATGGTTAGACATAAGGTCACATATGGCATGTGAACACAGATATTAACGGTAGCCTTATGTCATAGTATGGACCTGAATAGTTATATACCCAACTAAGGTCCATATGTGATATCACTGCACAGTATTCCAAGTGTACTATACCATGCCTACATTAACATATTGACCTGTACTGGATATGCATAACATGTATATCATATGACATGCAGATTGGTTTTGCATATGATATAATGGAGTAAGTGGGCATTTTAATATTGGGTGTGTTACAATCTAATTATAAGAATACCTAGGTATGTGACTTCTACTATCATAAAAAAGGATATTACATAAATGCCCACTTTTTATAATTACCTTAGACGTGATTATTGGGTACCACATGTCATATATGTTACTAATTTATGCATAGTTTAAATTAGTAGGTTACCTGATGGAAATTACATACATATGGACACTATGCCATCTACGGTCCAACATTGGGTATCCATATAACTATATATTTATATTTTCATGATACTCATGTATCACCTAATATCTAGTACAGGTTATGTATACCAATGGGTGGCATGGCCATAGGTTATATACATCAATGTCCAATCCTGGCATATATGTATAGATATTTAATGTGTATATGTTAAACAATCTTAAATAACATAAGATATTTAATGTATAATATATAGGGACTTCATAACCTTAGTTATGGTAATTATATCTCGAAAAAATGACAAATATTGTAATGGTCTTACACATATTTACATATAATGTACAATTAACATAAGTCTGTCATAGATAACCTGCATGTAATATACATCCATGGTTATCTGTAATCTATCTTGATGTTATGTACCAACCTTGGACATACAATGGCCCTGTGACAGACATGTTAATTGTAACATCTATAGAGTTGGCTTTGTTATGTGATTAGGTTTCCAGTCCCATTATGGTCATATATTACCCATAAGTCAACCATAGCTATATAATGACATGATCCTATAGCCTAATGGTAGGTCATATGGATAACATCTGAAATATATACCATAATAAGTATGAAATATATACCATAATAAGTATGTATTACAAATGTACAACCACCCTTGTACAAATGATATTAAATATACAATGGTATGCTTATATACTTTTTATGTCATTGCAACTATAAAAATACATTTGTAACACTATGCCATGTATATAGGCGAAATGTGATAACTTGGGGTATTATACTCTATACTTAGAGTATAATACCCCAAGTGATCACACTACCTATATTTTGTATTTTACATCATATGTATTGTAGTACAGGTATGGTATACGGTACAGGGACACATGGTATCATGTATGTACCATTAGTTTTAGCCCATATAACTGATAATGTTGGAATTGTATGATGTGGTTTATATGGTTATCAACACATAGGATATCTGATGGTATAGTTATGTCAAATAATACTGGTACCTATTACATAAATGGTTGTCCATAATAAATGGTATAGTATGTACTTGATAACACATGGGTATATGGCCCTATTGGACCTATACCCACCTACTCGGGCATGTATATGGCTAGTCTCCATATACATCCCAATCTCCATTATATATATAACATATACATACGTCTCATACCGTTGTATATTATAACATTTGCAACATACATGTATAACAAACATAGTGATATGACCATAATAAGTACCTCAACTATACCCATGGTATAATTGGATGATGGGTGGCTACATATATACCAGATTGGCTATGGTATCAGATACTACCCATACCAAGGGGGTATATGGAACCCCATTGGGTAATATTGTGTACCCATCCTATAGATGTCTATGATATATAGTGGGTAATAGAATCATAGACTGTTATCCATGCATGTAACTAAATCTTCACTAAATTTAGTTATTATAAGAGTCGCATATATATAGTGGGTGTTTTTGGTGATATGTCATACTCATATGTGACTAAAACTTATATGTACTCAAGGGTGGCGTATGTGTATAATTGCACATATAATTATGATTCCCATTAGTGGATGACAACCTATACATACTATTTGTGCACATGAGTTGGGGTCTCTATGGGCATACAGTATGTCCTTAGGTTTATGGTATATAATGATACATATATATAGAATTGCCTTTAACTAAGTCCATAATGTGTATTATAGGTGTACCATATCAGTATATACCACCCATGAAAACCATGGATGTAGGTATACTATAACAAATTGATATGGAAACCTCAAGAAAACAAGGTTCTTGAAACCCCCTAATCCTATTGAATTAAATCCCCAATCTTTCTATTCTAAGAACATGCTAGTTCATACCCCAATTATATGAAATTAAGACCCAAACCTAAAGAAAGCAGAAGAATTGAACACGTCACAAGCCATTACCTTGGTAAGTGATGCAATCTTTGAAGTAACAACAAGAAGAACACGCCTTGCTTGAAGAGAACATCTCTTAATTTTATTAATCAACTAATCTGAAGTTTACAAGGATAAAATAAGGTATTATACCCTTGCTCACGTCCTAACCCTAAAAGGAATAGGTTGCAAACCCATTTAATGCTAAAAACAAACCTAATCCTAACTAGTTTAGGGTTTATTGACCAATAGCATTGGGCTAAACTTAAATAAGACCAAAATAAATTAAATAAACCTAAGGGAGGGGGGGAATGGGCCTAATGGAGCATTCTACTTAGGCCCACAAGCTTGGTTGTCCAAAACTAGCATAAAATAAATTAAGGCAAGCTTATAAATAAATATCCAGTCCATACTAAGTCTTTTGGCCCTAATAAATAAAGGACAAATAACCAGCCCAATGTATTAAATTAAGCCCATAAGAATAATTGAACTTGTCTTGAAATTTGGTTAAGTATTAGCCCCTCCACACGCCCTCTTTAGAAGAATCACAAGCTTGACTACTCCACTTGAATTCTCCATCGATGGTTTGGCCTTGTCATCAAGGTGAGAGATGTAATGTGACTTTGAACAAACCCTTGAAGCGCTTGTTTAAGCCTTGCTACACGTTGCCCTGTAATAGGTTCGCTTGGCAAAGTAAGCTTGTCTTGGCATGTGGCACCTTAATTGCCATTGTTACCATGGCTTCTTGTATCAGTTTAGGTACAGCAAGGTAATTTATCTTTGATTCAATTTCCTTAGTTCCTTTAAGAACTGATTTAAGTGAAGTGAGTGGATAAAGGCAAGAGTGATTTACATCAATTGTTAAAAGCCATAAAAGAGAGAAATCACTTGTGAGGTTCTTTTTTGGTTTCTTTTGGAAACTAATCTTGGCAGATTCAAGATGGCGGATGATAGACCCGAGACTTTTGAATAGAGGGCTATGTGCCAACACTTTGAGAGCTTGGAAACTATTATGAGGGACTTGGCAAACATATTGTAAAGGGTGGAAACTTTGCACAGGAATCAAGCTTGAGAGGCTCCTAATGCGCAAAGGCAAAGAGGGCTGAAAAGAGTGCAAATTCCAATGGAAGAGGAAGAGGTGGTTGATGATGATGATGGTGAGATTGATAACCAAGATAGAGGTTCTATGAGGGGAAGGTGATTGAACGACTATGATCGAAACTTGGGCAGCATAAAGATGAAGCTTCCTCCATTTTTCAGGCAAGAATGATCCAGATACTTACTTGGAGTGGGAAAAGAAAGTGGAGCTAGTTTTTGATTGCCATAACTATTATGAGGAGAAAAAGGTAAAGCTTGTTGCTATTGAATTTACTGATTATGCAAATGTTTGGTGGGATCAACTTGTGTTGAGTAGGAGGAAGAAAAGGGAGAGGCCAGTTGGCAATTGGCATGACATGAAAGCTATTATAAGAAGGAGATTTGTCCCAACTCACTATTATAAGGACTTACATCAGTGGTTGCAAGGTCTGACCCAAGGAAGCAAAAGTGTGGAAGAATAACACAAGGAGATGGAAGTAGCCATGATGAAAGCTAATGTGGAGGAAGACCGTGAGGCTACCATGGCGCAGTTTTTACATGGGTTGAACAAGAACATTGCCTATATGGTTAAGTTGTAACATTATGTGGAGTTGGAGGACATGCTACATATGGCCATGAAAGTAGAAAGGCAACTCAAGGAGAAGAATTCAACCAATTATGTGCAGAATTTGAGTTCTTCTTCATCAAAAATAGATTGGAGTAAAAAGGGAGAGAAGAATGATCGAATGAACAAATTTGAAACTTCCAAGAGCAAGGATGATGGGAGACCCAATAGGAACTTATCCTAGAGAACCTTTAACAAGATGGAATTACGCCCGAGAATGACTTGAATCAAGCACACACAGAAGCACAAGAAACAAAATTGAAAAGATAGAAATAGAACATAAAGAGAAAAGGGATTAGAAGAATGTTGGTCAATGGAAAAAACCTAGGAGAACTTGTCTCTTTAAACCCTAGCAAGATGTTGGTCAATGGAAAGAACCCTAAGAGAACTTGTCTTTTAGAACTCTAACCTTGGGACGCCACAAAGGAAGACCACTCCTTCGATAACTCAAGTATTCCCAAAGAATATGAAGAAAGCCAGAATGCTCCCGATAATACTCAATAGTATTTCTAAATGAAAATCTCCTTCCAAAGTACATAGAGGGTACCTATTTATAGGAAAACTACCTAACTTAATGTCCTAAAGAAGAAACTAAATAAAAGGAAACAAATCAATCCCTAAAAGGAAACAAAAAAAACTTGTAAAGGTGTTGTCTAGATGACCTTTCAAGGAAAACAAAAAGGAAACTAATTAAAATATGATCTATACATATTGGACCTTATAGATTACGTCCTTCTCCTTATTTTTAAGTGACACATGGTATTTTACGTCAATTCTCCCAATTGGACTTTATGTGGACCTTTGGACACTTCATGTTGGGCTTCAAAGAGTAAGACAATGCCTCTTGGACCTTTATGAGATGAAATCTGGCTCAACAACATGGCTTCTATCTCTTGAAGGTCTTGGATCAAGCAATTCAATGCTTGCCTCCTTACTTTGGCCATAGCTCTTATCATTAGGCCTCCAACATCTTGTAATGGATCTTTAGTAACATTAGACTTGAATGTTGGGCCTTTGATATAGGAATTTCGTGCAGCCCCTTGCCTTGCACATTCAGACTTCAAATCTGATCCAATTTAAGCTCCTAAGCCTCCTTTTGCAAGCTCATGTCCACGCAAGTCATATCCTAGGCTTCCTTGAGGGGGATGACACCATGTATGCTTCTCTTCTTGTCTTTAACATGCCCATGGTTCTCCATCAAAATTTGCCATTTTTCCAAAGCCTCACCAAAGTATGCATCTCCTTGTCATAAGTTGGGTTGTTCAAGGCTGCCCCATTGAGCTTTTCACTAAAATAAGCAATTGGGCAATTTTCTTGCATCAGAACAACTCCAATACCTATACCTGAAGCATCACACCAACGAGAATGGAATACGTTGTCTCTTTGAGCATCATTTCCTCCTTCACTTGTGCACTCAAAGCTCTCCATGTAACAAGAGCTTCACCCACTTTTGCATATTGCTCCTCATCACTTTCCTCCAAGTGGTGGTTCTCCTCATCAGCAGAGTCATCATTAGTCTCAAAGCCTCCATCTCTCAAGATCATCACTTTCTTGTTGGGATATTGAGACGCAATATGACCCCTGCCCAAACACTTGAAACATTTAATATCCCTATTTTTAGTATTACTTTTTTCGATAGTAGAACTCCCTTCCTTTGGTGAAGAACAATGGGCATGTGAAAAACAAGAAGAGAAGCATACATGGTGTGATCTGACTCAAGGAAGCCTAGGATATGATAGGCATGGACATGAGCTTGTAAAAGGAGGCTTAGGAGCTTAAATTGGATCAGATTTGAAGTCTAAATGTGCAAGGCAAGGGGCTGAACGAAATTCCCATATCAAAGGCCCAACATTCAAGTCTAATGTTCCTAAAGATCCTTTACAAGATGTTGGAGACCCAATGACAAGAGCTAGGGCCAGAGCAATGAAGCAAGCATTGAATTGTTTGATCCAAGACCTTCAAAAGATATAACCCGTGTTGTTAAGTCAGATTTCATCTCATAAAGGTCCAAGAGGCATTGTCTTACTCCTTGAAGCCCAACATGAAGTGTCCAAAGGTCCACATAAAGTCCAATTGGGAGAACTCACTTAAAATACTATGTGACAACCGTGTGCCACTTAAAAATAAGGAAAAGGACGTGATCTATAAGGTCCAAGATATTCAGATCATGTTTTAATTACTTTTCTTTTTGTTTTCCTTGAAAGAAGGTCATCTAGTCAACACCTTTCTAAGTTTATTTGTTTCCTTTTAGGGCTTGATTTCTTTCCTTTTATTTAGTTTCTTCTTTAGGACATTAAGTTAGGAAGTTTTCCTATAAATAGGCACCCTCTACGTACTTTGGAAGGGGATTTTCATTTAGAAATACTATTGAGTATTATTGGGAGCATTCTTACTTTCTTTGCACTCTTTGAGAATACTTGACTTATCGAAGGAGTGGTCTTCCTTTATGACGTCCCAAGGTTAGAGTTCCAAGAGACAAGTTCTCTTAGCGTTCTTTCCATTGACCAACATTCTTGCTAAGGTTCTAAGAGACAAGTTGTCATAGGGTTCTTTCCATTGATCAACATTCTTCTAACCCTTTTTCTTTTTGTGTTCTATTTCTATCCTTTCAAATTTTTTTCTCGTGCTTCCATGTGTGTTTGATTCTAGTCGTTCTCAAGCATAGTTCCATCTTGTTGAAGGTTCTAGGACAAGTTCTTATTGGATCCTGAACGTGACTTAAATTGAGGTAAACCATCATAAGAACAGAGAATGATAGTTGGTCTAACATACCATTATATATCTGGTAATTCATAACACCTATCATACATATGGGCAACTATCATATTGTAGGTATACTTAACCAAAAATTATGGTACTTTCTATGCATTATTGTATAGTATCACCTATACAATATATATGATAGTCTATATCATACATACCAAGAGTACCAAACCTCTAACATGGCATACTTGTGTGGGAATATTAGGTGATTGTGTAAGATATGCTCACTAGTAAACATTTGGATATACTGTGGCATGTATGGTAAAAATGTACACAATGGGTTCCTATGTCACCCAGGATATCCAACCAAAAGGACCATATCTATTGGTATATGGCAAGTCTACATACCCCTGGGTACAAATATATGGTTATACCACTCTGGTATTGCATATAGGTAATACACGGGTTGCCTATTACTTGCAATTAGATGTGCACATAATTAATGAGTTTTAACATAGATAACCCATAAGTGGTAAGCATGATGGGTTTAGACCACTGTGGATATCATACGTTATGTCTAGTATGAATGAATATATATATGACATCAGTTTACAGCTATACATGTACATATTATGCTTATATGGCAATACCAATAACATTTAATGGCCTTTGACCCATGATAAGTACCCAAACTGAGTATTTATGGTTAGAGTGTACTATGGTAATATACATTTGTTGTATTCCACTAGTCAATATAACCCTGTATTGGGGTGCATATTGCTAGTATTATGCCCTAGGCCAATGGTCATATGTGACTTTTGTACTGATATTCTGACTTATTCCTTATGAGGTATTCTTTTATATATGCATGTATATTGTTTATGTAATGTGATTTACATTCTATGAATAGTATTAGGCTTATGTCATCAAGTATGTGACTTGATAGTAAAACCA
>JANIIA010000001.1:32251824-32268322 GCA_027478495.1 Erythroxylum alaternifolium
CTTTAGATTAGAGAGAAAGCTTATTTCATTCGAGGTGTTTAGTGGGAGGAAAAGTTTGTAATCTGATTATAGATGGGGGTCGTTGTGCAAATGTAGCTAGTATGACTATGGTAACTAAATTGGGGTTAACATGTAGGAAGCATCCTGAACCTTACAAGTTACAATGGTTTAATGACAGTGGTGAGGTGAAAGTGACAAAGCAGGTGTTGGTGTCATTTTCACTGGGTAGATATAAGGATGAGGTACTTTGTGATGTGGCACCTATATAGGCAAGACATTTGTTGTTAGGAAGACCATGGCAATTTGATAGGGGTGTAGAGCATAATGGGTACACCAATAGGTACTCCTTTAAATTCAAGGGTAGAAATGTCATCTTAGCGCCATTGTCAACTTATGAGATCTATTTGGACCAAGTCAAAGTAATGAAAAGTGAGAAGGATTCGGGTAGTGAGGTTTAAAAAAAGAAGAGGGAAAAAAGGCCCAAAGGAAAAATGAGATTGGCCCAATGGAGAGTGACTGCACGAGTGAGAAAAAGAAAGTAGGATGTGCAGGAGAGAAAAGTGCAGAGCGAGAAAAAATAGTGAGAGAAAAATTAAGAAGTTGAGCTTATTTACAAAGGAAAAAGATTCGAGGAGAGCATGCGGAGAGAAAAGAGCACTTATGGTGGTTAGATATAGGGAGTGTTTTATGGAAAAAACTAACCTTAATCAAGATTTTCCAAGTGTTTTTAAGTATCTTTTGTAGGAATATAGAGATGTCTTCCCTAAAGAGATACCTAAAGGGCTACCACCCTTATAGGGTATTGACCATCAAATTGACTTCGTCCTGGAGCTCAAATACCGAACCAACCAGCCTATATGAGCAATCTTGAGGAGATAAAGGAGCTTCAAAGGCAAGTGGATGAGCTATTAGAGAAAGGTCATGTAAGGGAAAGCTTGAGTTTGTGTGCTGTTCCTGTCTTGTTGGTGCTAAAAAAGGATGGAACGTAGAGGATGTGCATGGATTGTAGAGCTGTGAACAAAATCACTGTAAAGTATAGATACCCCATTCCTAGGTTAGATGGCATGTTGGATGAATTGCATGGTGCGTGCATGTTCACAAAAATTAATCTGAAAAGTGGTTATCATCAAATTTGAATGCAACCTGAGGATGAATGGAAAATTGATTTCAAAACTAAGTATGGGTTGTATGAGTGGTTAGTGATTCCTTTTGGCTTAACTAATGCACCTGACACCTTTATGAGGTTAATTAATTGTGTTTTGCGTAAATTTCTTGGAAGATTTGTAGTTGTTTACTTTGATGATATTGTTGTATATAGCACTACATTGGATGAGCATGTCATAAATGTAAGACATGTTTTTGATGTGTTAAGAAAGGTGAAGTTGTACGTGAATCTTAAGAAGTGTATGTTTTACATTGATAAGTTGAATTTCTTAGGATTTGTGGTTAGTTCGAAGAAAGTTGAAGTGGATAGTGAGAAGGTTAAGGCTATTTAAGAATGGCCGATGCCTAAGAGTGTGACCGAGGTGAGGAGTTTTCATGAACTTGCTAGTTTCTATAGGAGGTTTGTGAAGGATTTCTCTACCATTGTTGCACCTTTGACTGAGGTAATCAAGAAAGAGAGAGGTTTTACATGGGGGGAGGAGAAAGAACGTGCATTTAACTTGTTAAAAGAAAATTTGTTTTCTACTCCTATTCTTTGTTTGCCCAATTTTGATAAAATGTTTGAAGTTGAATGTGATGCTTCTAGGATTGGTATAGGTACTATGTTGTTATAGGAAGGAACACCAGTTGCATACTTCAGTGAGAAGTTGAGTGGTGCCCAACTCAACTATCCGACCTATGACAAGGAGCTCCATACCATGGTGAGAGCATTGGAGGTGTGGTAGAACTACCTTCAACCAAAGGAGTTTGTCATTTGGACAGATCACGAGTCGCTTAAGCATTTTAAGAGCCAAGCTAAGTTGAGGCATGAGACTTGGATGGAGTTTTTGAAGACTTTTCCGTACTTACTGCACTTCAAGCAAGGGAAGGAAAATATAATGCCGACGCCTTATCTAGGAGGTATTCCTTAATCTCTACTCTTAGCTCTAAGTTGTTGGGATTTAAGCAAATTAAGGAATTGTATGCCACTGATGTTGATTTTGCTAGTGTGTATGCCGCATGTGAACATGGTGCATTTCGCAAGTACTTTAGGTATGATGGTTATTTATATCATGGAAATCAATTGTGTGTACCTAATTGTTCTTTGCGTGAGTTGTTTATGCATAAGGCCCATAGTGGTGGAATAATGGGGCATTTTGGGGTTGCCAAGACATTAGACATCTTCCATGATCATTTTCATTGGCTATGTATGCACAAGGGTGTGGAGCGTATATGGAACCGTTGCATTACTTGTGAATAGGCCAAATCCACTTCTAAACCTTATGGATTGTATACCCCTTTGCCTTTACCTACTGACCCTTGGATGGATATATCTATAGACTTTGTTTTGGGTTTACCTAAGATAAATAGGAGGTTTGATAGCATCTTTGTTGTTGTGGATAGATTTAGTAAAATGGCGTATTTCATTGCATGCTATAAGACTGATGATGTCGTGCATGTTGTTGATATGTTCTTTAAAGATGTTGTCCGATTGCATGGTATTCCTAGGTCTATTGTTTCAGATAGAGCTGCTAAGTTTTTGAGTCATTTTTGGCGTGTATTGTGGGGAAATTTGGGAACTAAACTGTTATATTCTACTACTTGTCACCCACAAACTGATGATGGACAAACTGAGGTTGTCAATAAAACCTTTGGAACTTTGTTGCGTATTGTTGTAGGGAGAAATTTGAAAACATGGGGTGATTACTTGCCATTCATCGATTTTGCATATAATAGATGTGTGCATTCTACCACAGGGTTCTTGCCTTTTGAGATTGTTTATGGGTTTAATCCTTTGATTGTTTTGGATTTGGTTCATTTACCTCTGCATAAGTTGTCTGGTACAAATGGGAAGAGGAAAGCCGAAATAGTGAAGAAGATTCATAAGAAGGCACAACAACACATTGAGAAAAGAAACAAGGTCTATGCCCGTCAAGCCAATAAAGGATGGAAGTTGGTGACTTTCGAACCTAGAGATTGGATTTGGGTGCACCTTAAGGAGGCTCTCCATGCGCATGTGTTCTATCTTTTAAGAAGATGGAATAGTCCAAGCCTATTGGAGGAGAGCTTTATGGATCCTAGCCCAAATTGATCCATCTAACTCAAATCTTTAGACTGGATACCCTTGGGACTTGAAGAATTGAAGACTTGGACTGTTAAGCCCATATATTAGACCTTTTAATTATTTTAAGTTAAGACATCTTTTTTTTGTTTTAGACCTTTTAATTATTTTAAGTTAAGCCTAGGTATAAATAGGTTCATTAGGGTTTTATGTAGGAGATTAACGATTATTTCTTGATTGTGCCATCGGCCATAGTGAGGTTTTTCCTCTTGTTCTTGTTTCAACATGAATCGATAAATTCACTTATCAATTTTCCCAAAATTTGGCATGTTTGTTTGATTCAACCTTCTTGGTTTTAGTTTCGATCATCTAGGTTGCTCGAATCGCATATTCGTGAGGTCTAGTAGGGATTGAACCTTGTGTATCCTCTTACTTTTGTTGAATTTTGAATCTTGTTTTTTGTGTCTTTCCTTGCCGAAACTTCCAATATCCACAAACCCATCAAACTGACACCGCCATCATTAACTTCCAAGGCTTTTCAGAACCCCTTCATTGAATCACCTCCGTGCGTGCGTCACCGTGTATGTTGCAAATTGGACTTCTATAATGCTTATTATCGATAATGTATAATTGCATACAAATGACAAACATACTATGTATCATATCACATATATTGATGTACTCAAAGTTATGACTTATAGGGCTATTGGGACATATTGTGCACTCCCATTAAAGTAGGTAGTATGTGATGGAGGTCAGTGACAGATAGTCCCATAATGGTTACAACCAATATAATAGTTTGAACTGGATATAGTTACAGTGTTATGCCGCATAACTAGATGGAAATGTACTAGTGATCACACCATTATTTAGTACAGGTATATTAAGTGTAACCTACCATTACATAATATAATGATGTAGCGTGATATTACCCAGGGCACCATGAGTGCCCTGGGTGTTAATATGGTGTATAATACCCTAAGTTATACTCCATAGTATGGGATGCAAACAGGTAGACACATTGGTATTATGTAACACCTCACATTAGTTATGCCTTATACAAGACCATATTGTGTACTATAGTCTGTTAGGGTTATAATGGTCATATGTCAGTACAACTATGGTTATAATATGGCAATATGATTATACCACATGTCATACCATCGTATATGGTATGGTATTTACCAATTGACTATCTCTTACATATGAGGTATTCATACCCACCTCACTGGCCATTATAAGTTACACATGTAGGGTCAAACACTGACATTATTACATGCACATTATTTTTAGGGGTGATACATGTACTCCCTAAAATGATGGTATAACCTTATTACACCTATAAAATGATGGATCTTATTATATTATATACAAATGGCATGATCATGGATGTCTATTAGGGTACCCATAATGTCAGCCATGTATACTCAATGTGGTGGATCTCCTCTATGGTCATACAATAACACGGTATGAATACTAACTTGGGCGGTATTTACCTATGTACCATAGTCCCCTTGGTATATGATAGATACCAAGGGTACAATTATCTATATCTTGCATGCAACCTTAAAACCCATGGTGAGTGCTCCATAAGTCCTAAATACATCATTATTGATTTGTGGGTATATAGTGTGTTATATTATACGACTATTACCTATATGACCCATATATGACCTATATAAAGAGTGACTAGGTACAACTGGTATGTGACTTGGGTTATATCCCTTTACATACTAGTGCAGTACCCCTGTATTAACCATCAAATACTGTTAGGGTGTATGGTGGACCAACCACTACATTATACATATTATGACTTGGTATATGTATAATTGCAAAGAGAGGTATACATAAGTCAACATGGCATAACTTGCTAGTTAGGCCCTTGTCAAGATGTCCTATACTAGATATGCATCTATACAGTATGAGTTTGGTATAATATTTGTTGTACCAGTGTTACCCATCTACACACAAGATACTATTCATACAATTTAATGTGGATAAATGCTAATGTGGATAAATGCACCATATAGTCACACATACCAAGTCATAATATACCATATGTGTTTGTACAAGGGTGTATATATCATATGGTATAGTCATTATGTATGGGTGTCATTGATTATAGTCCCATATAGTGACTAGGTACAACCATTTAGTACAATGCACTGAATGGATATAGGGTAACTATATGGTATATATAATGTACCATCCATGTACTACCCAATATTACCTTAAGTGTTAATAAGAATGTGTTTATAACATGTATTATAGATACCCTATGTTAGGGTGTAAGTGGTATAAATGCCCTGAGTCATTATTGACATGTGGTATACCAACATAAGGTATGTACCACATGTTAGTATACCATATATTATAGCTACGCATGACATTATGCTAGTACAAATATGTGTACCTGGTATAATGTCCCTAAATGACATCCAATGGTGGTTATAGGTAACCCGAGTCATCATAACATGTACTGTTATGTTATACCCATCCATGTACATCTAAGAATGATTAAGTATTCTTGAAGGATGTAGTAAGCAATTGGTGGTACTATATGGTCCTATATGCACACCTGTTACCTATATGACCCATATATATAGTATGTATACCACACTACATACCTAGTCATATTAGTCACTCGTACCAATCACAGACTGGGTATAGGGTATGCTTGGTAACTGGCATATTATATGTAACAGTAACTTTGGATATGGTGCACATTTATGGTCACCTTATCTCTAACATGTAACTACACATGTATAATTGCCTCTCCATATATACATCTAAGAATGATTAACTATTCTTGAAGGATGTAGAGTAATAGGTGGTACTATATGGTCCTATATGCACACCTGTTATCTATATGACCCATATATATAGTATGTATATCATACTACATACCTAGTCATATTAGTCACACGTACCAATCATAGACTAGGTACAGGTTATATGCTTGGTAACCGGCATATTATATGTAATAGTAACTTTGGATATGGCACACATGTATGGTCACCTTATCCCTAACTAGTATTAGTACAAACAGGAGAGATATATTAGGAAACGTATATGACTGTTAATAAATACCACCTGGTATTGTAGCATATAATAACATATGCTGTGGATATTAGTATTGTGGTTGTATCCAATGATGTATACCTATGACACTATTAGGGGTCATGGGTACTATACTTGTACCATATATACACCATGCTGACTAATTAAACAGTTGATAACACTTGTTCTTATTTGGTATGGGTAATCTATATCATATCCAATACTTATAGGTATTCAACATATTATCCACAGGCCATATTACACACTTTAATATACTTGGGTAACATGATATCAGGATATTATCCTATGCGATGTTGGGGTTACATGATTGGTACTCACTATAAATACAAGTATGATATATTTGGCCACATATATGGTAATTATTATCTCAATAATGCCTTTAATGTAACACCTAATGTATTTAGGTGCTAAATTACCAAACAGTGGTTACTTGTGCTAATGGACAACCATGGGCATGTGAAAGACAAGAAGAGAAGCATACACAGTGTGATCAGCCTTAAGGAAGCCTAGGATATGACTTGCATGGACATGAGCTTGGAAAAGGAGGCTTAGGAGCTGAAATTGGATCATATTTGAAGTCTGAATGTGTAAGGCAAGGGGCTGAACGAAATTCCCATATCAAAGGCCCAACATTCAAGTTTAATGTTCCTAAATATCCATTACAAGATGTTGGAGGCCCAATGACAAGAGCTAGGGCCAAAGAATTTAAGCAAGCATTGAATTGTTTGATCCAAGACCTTCAAGAGATAGAACCTATGTTGTTGAGTCAGATTTCATCTTATAAAGGTCCAAGAGGCATTGTCTTACTCCTTGAAGCCCAATATGAAGTGTCCAAAGGTCCACATGAAGTCCAATTGGGATAATTCACTTAAAATACCATGTGACAAGCATTTTTCACTTAAAAATAAGAAGAAGGACGTGATCTATAAGGTCCAATATGTTTATATCATGTTTTAATTAGTTCCCTTTTTGTTTTCCTTAAAAGAAGTTCATCTAGTCAACACCTTTCTAAGTTTGTTTTGTTTCCTTTTAGGGATTGATTTGTTTCATTTGTTTAGTTTCTTATTTAGGACATTAAGTTAGGAAGTTTTCCTATAAATAGGCACACTCTATGTACTTTGGAAGGGGATCGTCAATTTAGAAATACTATTGAGTATTATTGGGAGCATTCTTGCTTTCTTTGTATTCTTTGAGAATACTTGACTTATCGAAGGAGTGGTCTTCCTTTATGGCGTCCCAAGGTTAGAGTTCTAAGAGACAAGTTCTCTTACGGTTCTTTCCATCGACCAACATTCTTACTAGGGTTCTAAGAGACAAGTTCTCTTAGGGTTCTTTCCATTGACTAACATTCTTCTATGCCTTTTCTCTTTGTTTTCTATTTCTATCTTTTCAATTTTGTTTCTTGTGCTTTTGTGTGTGTTTGACTCTAACCATTCTCGGGCATAGTTCCATCTTGTTGAAGGACAAATTCTATTAGGTCTCCCATCAGAGAAGAAGAAAAGAATCTTAGAGAGAGCGAACGGAATTCAAAAAATGACTGTATTCGGTTGTGTCCTTCCAACTAGCCATTGGTTAGTTATAAACACAGTATAGTGAGAGATAGCGTATATGATAGTGCACTATTACGTATCTACGTCTTCTTCTTTTAATATGTAACAATCCCATATCAGTCATCTTCTTCCTTTAATATGTAACAATCCCCTCCCCTTAACGTCTTTGTCTACTAGATTAATTTTTGGGAAACGTTTTTGCAGATCGAACAAATATTCCCATGTCGCATTTGAATTCTCCCTGTCTGACCATTGTTGATTGCAAAATAGTCTACTAGTTTTACACTAAAAAATCGCAAATATACGGGTCATGACTTGTAGCTAAAAAGTAGATATCGATCCCACACGGATTGTGCTTAGGCACCACTTAATTCATATCAATATTTGTTTAAGACCTGAAATTATTTTATGGAAATAAACTAAAAAATTAAATGATTAACAATGAACAATTGATAATACCAAAATGCAGAAAATTGGAATTCAAGATTTCAACAACCAGAGATCACTTTTTTTCTATCTTATTTACCTCCTATTTTATTAATTGAATTGTGTCTCACCTAAGATGTTCAAACGTATTAACTACCCTCTCTTAAGGTGTAATTAATTGTCCCTAATCAAAATAAATGAAGTTGATTAAGCAATCTCTTAATCTACTAAATCACTCTACCAATTTAGCTAGTTATCAAGTTATCCTATGGGTGATCAATTAAATTAGCCAAGATTTCTCTTTTAACTAATCAATTAACGTGATGAATGTAGGTATATTGGATGCCAATTCTCGTTGTACGACCTACATAGATTACCTTACTGAATCTCTCGATCTATTGCAAAATATAAATGTATTCAAAATTCATCAAGGACATCTTTCATTCAAATCAATAAAATAAGAGTTGTAACAAGATAGTTCAAAAGTAATCCTTAAAAATGAATCAGCCACTCATGGTGTCTATAACATCCCCAACAATTGAATAATCCATCATAAAATGACTATAAGAGATAAAATAACTGAAAATTAAATAAAAATAACTCCTCTTCTTCTCTGTCAGAATCTGGAAATTTCGGTATTAGTAAGCTCTTTTCCCAATTGTGATCGATGATCCTTGAATCTTTACCTTCTCAAGACTCCAAACCTGAGTTTTTCACTCAAGGAGGCTATTCTACATGTAGGTTTCACGTCCCCCTCTCTTCTATAGGAGTTTATTATCTTCTATAGTCCAGAAAACCTAAAAATTAAGTGAACCCTACACACATTTAGACATCCCATGATCATGGGAATTAGCATGATTCCCATGATTGTGGGTTCTTGCATCAGAATGCTTCCTCTTCTCTTCTCCTCTTTTGATCTCTAGCTCAATCTCAAAGTGACCAACCTTCATTCCTACATCTTTATAATCAACTCTTACCCTAAATTAACATCACACATAAGAGAACAATAATGAAGATCAAACTAAACGAAAACATATAAAATGGATCCTAAAATATAAAAATAATAAACTATTATGCAAGAAATACATGCCAAATACTTAGAAAAACACACATTAATGCACCACTATCAACTTCTCCACACTTAAATCTTTGCTTGTCTTCAAGAAAAATAAACACAACCATTTAATTCCATCACTTCATTTTCACAAAGATCAAAGCATACAATCTCTCAAATTTTAGCCAACTCAAATATCAAGTTACTACACATATCATGACTACTTTTCATTAGTATACATAAGCGAACTTAACATATGGCACCATCACTCAAAGATAAGTATAGATGTAAAATGAATCTTCCTCACAGTTTCACTCATTTCTTTCAAGTGTTTGATGATTAGTATTTCACTCAAACTTCCTATAGGAAACTATACTTCCATAGGATTGCTAATACACTAATTCTTCTCTATAATGATTGCATGCATAAATAGATCAAAAGGACTTGTTTTAGGTTGTAATGTGGTAAAGGTTAAGGTAGGAAAACAGGTAAAGGGTTTAACACAAGCATTTGTAAAGGAAAAAAGCGAGTAAAAGGGATAACAAAACATAATTCCAAGATACACGAGTGTAAATATGCTACCACTCTGCACTCATTGTGCTACTCAAGTTGTCTTCCTTTTTCTTTTCTCTTCTTTTTTTACATGGAAGAAACTATGAATAAAATAGCAACTAAATAGAATGTGATTTAAAAGCAGAAGTATCCTCAATTCATCTCGAAAAAAATTTCGCAATACTCCTAGCTAATGCATTACTTAATACCCTACTAAGCTTATGACCTGGTAGGTTAATGGGGTTTCGAGTTTTAAACTTTTTGGGTATTTTCAAGAAATAAAATGGTTAAGGCTTAACAGGGGTAGCAAGGGATAATCAAAGGCAGGTCATTTAATCCAAGGGTTAGTACAAAAGAAGGCCTTAATCATCTTTATTAAGCATGCATCCGGTAGACTCAAACTTATTCAAAGCAAGTTCTGAAAGTAATAACCTGAGGAAGCAGCACACAACAAAGAAATAGAATGACTATAAATGGAGTCATATAGGCTCAATGCTCACAATGGCTCAAATGAAAATTCATTATGCATCTCTACACCACCTCATTGCTCAATGTCAAATTGTGAGTAAGCTTATGTAACTAACTACTTTTCATCACTCAACATGGTTCACTTTCTACTCAAGTAGCCTAATCCAAGTTCAAGCATATATTCAATCTCATTACAACCAGCATGACAGAATCTTATGAAAAAATAAATCAAAATGATTCAAGTGTGGTTCCATTGCTAAATACAGAACAACATGATATGCCTAAACATGCATCCTATTTAACAAAATGTAAATAGTGACTAAAATAATATAGTTGACAAAGAAAGTGTCACTTACCCACACTTAATGAACATGTTGCCCTCAACGTAACAAGACAACCACAAAATAAGGAAAAATGAAATCAAACCAAATAAAAGACATAAAATGTTGGACTCCGTTTCTGAAGCCCAACATTCGGAGTCATCATAAGACGTGAGCGTGCGTATTACCTTGAGGGTTATTTCTATAAACCCGTATTAGCCATATCCCACGAGAGTGGTGTGTCCACACCAGTCAATCACCAAAATCATAATTGACTTCTTCAACACAATTGTAGCTCCAATTCTCTAGTTTAATTTGAAGCAAGAACTATCTCAATTGGAAACTTTTTGGAGAGTCTTCCCCTCATTTCCACGATTGTGGATCTTCTCTCTAGAAAATTTTTGGAGAAATTTCCCATAATCGTGGGTTTTCTCTTTAGAAACTTTTTGGAGAGTCTTCCCACGGTCGTGGGAAACTTACCAATTCCCATAATCACGGGTTGATGCAATTTTTCCACTTCTAAACCTTTTTCCAAGCCTAGCATGCATTCTCAATGATCACACAACCTATAAACAACTCCAAATTGTCTAACCAATGATAAATTTGAAGAGAAAAAACAATTTAAAATTTAAACCAAATCTAAATCCAAAAAAACATCAAGCAAACTCAAATCAAACATAGTTATACTAAATGAATCAAACAAATAAGTAAACAAAGATAAACGAAAGAAAATAAAATTATATAGGTAGCCTCCCATGCAATGCTTTTTTTTAAAGTCAATAGCTCAACATTCTCCTTGTGCTTAAGGTGGTTTGAATGAACGGTACAGTGGTAGTGCAGTCATTGATCTCAAAATCTACATATGAGCTACTTGGTATGGATTCTACCTTCTTTATGGTTTTCCTTTCTTCGCCTTCTCCTATGCAATTGTTTCCTTCTGACTGCATTCCCAGAATCCTCAATATCTTCCCTTTGTCTTTGAGGTTTGGTTTCTTTGATATTAGTTGGAAGTAGAGAGGAACTGTTGTCTTTCTTCGACACTTTGAAGGTTATCTGTTGCTTTTCTACCCTCAGAGTTAGTTCATCCCCATCAACGTCAATTATCAAGCGAGAAGTAGCCAGGAATGGTCGTCCAAGGACCATAGGGGTTTTTGCATCTTCTCTAATATCCAGTATGTAGAAATCTATATGGAAGATGAATCTATCAATTTGTACTTGCACATTCTTAATAATCCCCTTCGATTGGTGCATTGTTCTATCAGCCTTTTCACTAATATCTTTGTGAGCTCTAGCTCTCTTAACCCCAACTTTTGACTAAAAGTGTAGGGCATCATGTTGCTATTTGCTCACAAATCTGCAAATGCTCTGGCTATGTTGACTTTATTGATACTGCAAGGAACAAAAAAAATCCTTTTTGTGCTATGTTAGGATTTTCTTCTACTATGTGCTCCTTCACGTTTTTCTTGACTGGTTCCTTTAACGTGAGCTTTATTTGTAGTTGATTCGTTATATTCTTGATCTTGTTGACTCAACCTCCTTAAAATTCCTTGTTGCTCTACTTAAACTTGACTTCCGCTGAGCAAAAATAGGATATAGAATTCCAGATTAAGGCTCCCTGATCGGATCAAGTACAAGCTCACTTAGAAGGACTTACAAAACTATTTGTCTTTCTCTCTTGTCTCTGTCTTCCTTCATATGTTCATATGTACACTGAAAGTGTAATAAAAACATTCTAAAACAGGATACCAGATAACTAAGGAACATTACCCCCCTAAACCCTCCTCGGGAGGGCTTTTCTTTGGTTCATTACCCTACCAAACCCTCCTCAAGAGGGCTTTTCTTTGGATCGCTACCCTCCCAAACCCTCCTTGGGAGGGCTTCTCTTTGGATCATTACCCTCCCAAACCCTCCTCGAGAGGGCTTCTCTTTGGATCGTTACCCCCCAAACCCTCCTCGGGAGGGCTTCTCTTTGAAGTTCTTCCCTAGCAAGATCGAGGGGAGAACATATGTGATACGGATTTGGATTTTCAGGAATCATTTTCGTCCTTAGGAGATTTTCGTTTAGTAGGCCTAGTTCTTTAGTCTTGCAAATTCTTGGGTTAGAGTGATGGCCATGATCCGTTCCCTTAGGTTTACCTCAGTATTGCTCAATAGACTACCTGCACTTTTAGAAGAAAAAGCATTAACAAGTTGACTTACTTGAACCTCCAAGTTATAGATGGATGAGGCATGATTCTTCACAATCTGGTTAAACTTTGCTTCTATCCTCTTCTGACTTTCCTCCTGGCTGGCAAACATCCTCTTCTGGTTCTCTTCTTGAGTTGCTAGTTTGGACCTTAAAACATCCATTAGTTTGTCCATTTTGCTCTCCATCGACCTAATCCGATCTTGCTGAAATCTAGGAGGTTATTGCGATCTTGCTTGGCCACCTATATTGTTAGTGCTCCAAGAAAAATTCGGATGGTTTTTTCACCCCAGATTATAAGTGTTCAAGTAAAGGTTATTACCTCTTTGTGGCTAGCCCAAGTAATTTACCTGTTCTATATCACTAGCTCCCAAGAAGAAACATTCAGCTAAGCCATGATAGCTTTGCCCATATAACTCACACTGCACTTGCATCACTTTGGCCGTAGATGACGATGCTCCTTACATATTGCTCAATTACTTTGTAAGGGTCGTGATCTGTGCTTGCAAAGCAGTAATAGAGTCAATAGGGATCATATCTTTTTTCTCCTTTTGCCCTTATCTACTCCTCTCACTTGACTACATGCAACTGTTGCTCGCCAACTCCTTCAAAAGGTCATGAGATGCTTTAATAGTCTTCCTCATTAAAGAACTTCCAGCGGCTGCATCTATGGTTCCTCTATGCTCGGATTCACATCATTATAAAATGTCTACAACAAGAACTCCCTCGAAAGGTTGTGGTGGGGACAACTTCTCTGTAATTCTTTAAATCTCTACCAGGCTTCATAGAGAGATTCCTCATCTCTCTGCTGAAAATTTATGATCTCCTTTATGATCCTCGTCTTCTTGGCCAATGAAAAATATTTCGCAAGGAATGCTTGGGCTAGCTGCTCCCAAGTAGTGATCTACCCCGAACTAAGCAAATTTTACCACACCTTTGCTCGATTTTTCAAAGTGAAAGAAAATAATCTCAATTTTACTGCATCATCAGACATTCTATTGAACCAGAAACTGTCACAAATCTCTAAAAAAAATTAGTAACATGGGCATTTGGGTCTTCATTGGATAGACCATAGAATTGGACACTATTCTGCAATATGTTGAGGAGTGTCGGCTTGATCTTGAAATTGTTAGCTTGAACCACTAGCCTCGTAATTCCTTGAGGACCAAATCCTAGCCTCATAAAGTCCATTAATGTCCTCTCAACTCTTCTTTGCTCTCCTTCTTCAGCCATATCTCTTTGTATACTATCTTGACGCTTCAATCTTCTTCACTCTCGTTTGTGTTTTGTGATATCAGGAAACTTAGCTTTACTAAATTTTGTCCTTCTTTGTGTGCTCCTTATGTTCATGCACTTGCAAATACACAAGAAAAAGAATCAAAAACTCTTAAATCAAAGTAATCTAAACTAAACAAGAGGCTAAACAAGCAATCCCTGACAATAGTGCCAAAAACTTGTTGATTGTAAAACAGTTTACTAGTTTTACGCTCAAAAATCACAAGTATACGAGTCGTGACTTGTAGTTAAAAAGCAGATATCGATCCCACAAGGATTATGCTTAGGCACCACTTAATTCATATCAATCTTTGTTTAAGACTCGAAATTATTTTATGGAAATAAACTAGAAAATTAAATTAAAACTAAATGACTAACAATGAACAATTGATAATACCAAAATACAGAAAATTGGAATTTAAGATTTTAATAACTAGAGATCACTTTTTTCCTATCTTGTCTCCCTCCTATTTTATTAATTGAATTGTGTCTCACCTAAGATGTCCAAACATATTAACACCCCCTCTCAAGGTGTGATTAATTGTCCCTAGTCAAATTAAATGAAAATGATTAAGCAATCTCTCAATCTACCAAATCACTCCACCAATTTAGCTAGTTATTAAGTTATCCTATGGGTGATCAATTAAATTAGCCAAGATCTCTCTTTCAACTGATCAATTAACATGAAGAATGTAGGTCTATAGAATGTCAACTCTCATTGTACGATACTACATAGATTACCTTACTCAATCTCTCGATCTATTGCAAAGTATAAATGTATTCAACATTTATCAAAGATATCTTTCGTTCAAATCAATAAAATAAGAGTTTTAACAAGATAGTTCAAAAGTAATCCCTAAAAGTAAATTAGCCACTCATGGTGTCTATAACATCCCTAACAATTGAATAATCCATCATACAATGACTAGAAGAGATAAAACAACTGGAAATTAAATAAAAAGAACTCCTCTTCTTTGCCAGAATCTGGAAATTTTGGTGTTAGTAAGCTCTTTTCCCAATTGTGGTTGATGATCCTTGGATCTCCACCTTCTCAAGACTCCAAACCTGGGTTTTTCACTCAAGGAGGCTATTCTACATGCAAGTCTCACTTCCCCCTCTCTTCCATAGGAGTTTATTATCTTATATAGTCTAGAAAATCTAAAAATTAAGTGAACCTCATATATATTTAAACTTCCCATGATCATGGGTCTTGCATTAGAATGCTTCCTCTTCTCTTCTCCTCTTTTGGTCTCTAGCTCAATCTCAAAGTTGCCAACCTCCATTCCTACATCAAAATAATCAATTCTTACCCTAAATTAGCATCAAACATAAAAGAACAACAATGAAGATTAAACTAAATGAAAACATCCAAAATGAATCCTTAAATACAACAATAATAAACTATTATGTAAGAAACACATGCCAAAAACTTAGAAAAATATACATTAATGCACAACTATCAATTTCATCAAGAAAGGAAGGAATAGAGACATGGAGAAGAAGCCTACACGAAGTACTTCCTAGAACAGGAGGATTCTCGAAGTTGCTACCTCCGTTATCCATTTCGATTATGTTTCCAGTTTAGTTTCAATTTTATGATTATATAGAATTTAGGATAGTCATTGATGATAGGATTGTTGAATGTTGAGGATTGTCTAAACTCACCTTTAGGTTATTTTATCTTTGATATTATTGAAATTTGATTGTTGCATTTTTTTTATTTCTTGTGATTTAAGTTCTACAGTTGCATAATTCGGTAATAAACCGAGAGGGTAAACTGAGTGAAAATTTATTAAATTGGGCTAACGAGAGTTAGGTAATTTAATAGAACAAGAATTAAATCAAATCGATAAATTTGTGTGAAGGGAGATTGGTATAGGTTTTCGATAGTTTTTAGACAACTTCAGATCTAATTTAGGTTTTGGATAGATTGTTAATGCCACATCCCACTACCATAGAGTACATACCCAAACATCCAGAGGATATTCAAGTACATGTCCTATAACAATGGTATGCTGGATCAAATCTAATATCTTAAATGGCATCATAAAGAAAATTCAATACTTAAAAATCTCATCTCTCCATTTCATTCGTAAAGGTTTACATAGAAGACATTAAAAACTAATTGTAACATCCCGTTCCCAGAAAAAGGGTTGAATAATGGAAATTGATACACGTGAGATCCATCAGAGAAATTAGGAAAACACATCTCATGCTCATGCATTTGTGAACAGTGATTTTTGTACATGAAAAATATCTGTACATGCATTCATGACATTTTCCCGGTATAGTGGAGAATAAATGTGAATTTTTGAAAAATAGGCTTTGAGTGTGTAAAAATTGAATTGGAGAGGATCATTAGGGTTTTCTGATTTTTAGAGA
>JANIIA010000001.1:32391284-32402268 GCA_027478495.1 Erythroxylum alaternifolium
AGCTTGTTGGAGCGTGACCTTGTAATTGGACCCATTGGCATCCTCAAGTCTCCATTGCCTTGGTGAGTTGTATCAGGGACTGCCACCCTTGAGAGACATAAAGCACCAGATTGATTTTGTGCCCGGAGCTCAACTTCCAAACCGCCCAGCTTATAGGAGTACTCCTGAGGAGACAAAGGAACTTCAAAAGCAGGTGGGTGAGTTACTGGATAAGGGGCATGTGAGGCAGAACTTGAGCCCTTATGCAATGCTTGTGTTGCTGGTGCTGAAGAAAGATGGGACCTGAAGGATGTGTGTAGATTGCAGAGCTGTCAACCAAATCCATGTAAAGTATCGCCATCTTATTCCTAGGTTAGATGATATGCCTGATGAATTGATTGGTGCATGTATCTTTACCAAAATTGATTTGAAAAGTGGATACCCCTAGATTAGATTGAAACTAGGAGATGAATAGAAAACTGCTTTCAAAACTAAATATGGGTTGTATGAGTGGTTAGTTATGCCATTTGGTTTATCTAATTCAGCTAGCACTTTTATAAGGTTGATGAATCATGTGTTGCTTGCATTTCTTGGAAAATTTGTGGTTATTTACTCTGATGACATCTTAATATATAGCACTAATCTTGATGAGCATATCATGCATGTGAGATGTGTTTTAGATGTATTAAGACAGGAGAAACTATATACGAACCTTAAGAAGTGTACTTTTTGTATTCATAGGCTTGTCTTCTTGGGGTTTGTAGTCAGCTTTAGGGGAGTTGAGGTTGATGAGGAGAAGGTGAAGGCTATCCAAGAATGGCCGACACCTAAGAGTGCTATTGAGGTGAGGAGTTTTCATAGACTTGCTAGTTTTTGTATGAGGTTTGTGAAAGATTTCTCTACCATTACTGCTCCTTTGACTGAAATAGTCAAGAAGGAGAAAGGGGTTTACATGGGGTGAGGAACAAGAGCATGCGTTTAATTTGTTTAAAACAAAATTATATTCTGCTCCTATTCTGTATTTGCCTGACTTTGAGAAAGCTTTTGAGGTTGAATGTGATGCTTCTAGTATTGGTATAGGTGATGTGCTTTTGCAGGAAAACAAACTAGTAGCTTATTTCAGTGAAAAATTGAGTGGTGCACAACTCAATTATCCAACCTATGACAAGGAGCTTTATGCTGTGATGAGAGCATTGGAGGTGTGGCAACATTACCTTCAACCCAAAGAGTTTGTGATTCAGACGGATCATGAGTCCCCAAAGCACTTGAAGGGACAAGTCAAGCTAAGCAAGAGACATGCCACTTTGGTCTAGAGACATTTTCGTGTGTACTACATTACAAGCAAGGGAAGGAAAATGTGGTAGCTGATGTTTTATCTAGGAGGTATTCCTTAATTTCTACTCTTAGTTCTAAATTATTAGGATTTGAGCAACTTAAGGATATTTATACTTCTGATGATGATTTCTCTACTGTGTATGCTGCTTGTGAGCATGTTGCATTCCAAAAATTTTATAGGCATGATGGATATTTGTATCATGGTAACCAGTTGTGTGTGCCTAATTTTTCTTTGCGTGCTTTATTTGTGCATGAGGCCCATAATGGTGGTTTTATTGGTCATTTTGGGGTTACTAAAACCTTAGATATTTTTCATGAACATTTCTATTAGCCTAGTATGCACAGGATGTTGAGTGTGTATGTGTCAAATACATTGCATTTAGATAGGCAAAATCTACTGTTAAACCCCATGGATTGTATACCCATTTACCTGTGCCTACTGAACCTTGGGTTGATATTTCTATGGATTTTGTTTTAGGACTGCCTAGAACAAAGAAGGGGTATGATAGCATCTTTGATGTTGTTGGTCGATTTAGTAAGATGGTGCATTTCATTGCATGCCATAAGACTGATGATGCTGTGCTTGTTGCTGATTTATTCTTTAGGGATATTGTTAGATTGCACGGTATTCCTAAGTTTATTGTTTCAGATAGAGATGTTAAATTTTTTAGCCATTTTTGGCATGTTCTGTGGGAAAAGTTGGGTACTAAATTGCTTTATTCTACTACTTGTCATCCACAGACAAATGGACAAACTAAGGTTGTTAATAGAACCTTAGGTACCTTGTTGTGTGCTATAGTTGGTAAAAATTTGAAAACTTAGGGTGATTGTTTGCCATTTATTGAGTTTGCATATAATAGATGTGTGCATTCCACTACAAGTTATTCACTTTTTGAGCTTGTATATGGTTTTAATCCTTTGACTATCTTGGATTTGGTACCTTTACCCTTGCATGAGTTGTCTAGTACAGATGGCAAGAGGAAAGCCGAGATAGTTAGGGACTTGCATGTGAAGGCGAAACAGCACATTAAGCATAGAAATAGAGTGTATGCGAAGCAAGCCAACAAGGGGAGAAAGTTGGTGACTTTTAAACCTGGAGATTGGGTTTGGGTGCATCTGAGAAAAGAGAGGTTTCCTACCCAATGGAAATCCAAGCTGGATCCTTGGGTGATGGTCCGTTCCAAGTGTTAGAGAAGATACAAGACAACACCTACAAGATTGACCTGCCAGGTTAGTATACTGTTTCTGCAACTTTTAATTTACCGATCTATCTCCTTTTGATATAGATTCAGATTCAAGGATGAATCTTCATGAGGAGGGAGGGACTAATGTGAGCAGGAGTAAGGATCACCATGGAGATAACGTGCGTAATAGGGGCGAGCTTTTCATTCCAGTTGGACCTATGTCTAAAACTAGGACGGAAAGACCCAAAGAGGCTTTCTATGCACATGTGGGCCAATTTATGGAGAGGATGGAGTGCACCAAGCCTATTAGAGGAGAGCTATCTGAATAACAGCCCAAATTGATTCATTTATCTCAAATCTTTGGATTAGACTCACTTGGGACTTGAAGACTATTGTATTAGGCTACGCATTATCACTTAAGCCCAAGAGGAGAGGCTTTATTATTCTAATTTAGATTTGTTTTAAGTTAATTATATTTTGGGCTTCCATGTATTTTAAGCCTAAGTCTTTTATTGTTTGACCTAGGTATAAATACCCTATTTAGGGTTAGGGAAAGACAACTTTTGATCATATGATCTTTTGTGAGCCACCGGCTATATTGAGAGAGGAAATCCCTCTTGTTCTTTTCAACTTAGGAATTAAACATCACTTATCAATTGAATCAGTTTGTGCCGTGATTTTGATCCTATACAACTTTTTTGGTTTATTCTTTACCCGTTATTTAGGTTGCTCAAGACAAGTTCTTAGTGAGGTCTAGTAGGTAATTTTGAAACCCTGTGTATCTTATTTAATTTAGCTAATTCAGATCTATCCTCTTCTCCTTTCATTGGATCTAAACAATCTTTCAATTCTGTGGTGCACTTTAGGTTTTAACCCTTCGGCTGGATCAACCAAAGTCCATTCTTAGTTTTCATACATGGAATCCATTTCAGACTTCATTGCTTGAAGCCATTTTTTAGATTCTGAACTCTTCAGAGCCTCTTGATAGGTTGTAGGCTCATCGTCCTCTATAAGCAATACATCATTGTGTTCGCTTACGAGAAATCCATATCTCTCTAGAACATTGCGTATCGTACTTGACCTACGAACATTTTGTGTGTCAGAAGGTTCAACTATTGTCTCATCTCTGTGAACAACTATTACGAGTTTAGGCAATTGGTCTGCATCTATTTAAGCATCATGAACTTCATCAAGTTCAACTTTGTTCCCACTGTCTTCTCTTAGAAGAAACCCTTTCCCTAAAAACACAACATACTTTGAGACAAACATCTTTTACTCTAAAGCATTATAGAATTGATATCCAATTGTTTCCTTAGGATATCATATAAATAGACATTTATCAAATTTCTCTTCAAGCATGTCTGATTGAATTTGCTTCATATAAGCTGGACAATTCCAGACTTTCATATGTGAAAGATAGGGCCTTTTGTTAGTCTATATCTCATATGGAGTAACATCAACTGCCTTTGAAGGGGCTCTGTTTGTCACATAAACAGCAATCTCAAGTGCATAACCCCAAAAGGATTTTGGTAGATCTGCTAAGCCCATCATCGACCTTACCATGCCTAACAAGGTTCGATTTCTCCTTTCAACTACACCATTATATTGTGTTGTATGAGGTGGAGTCCATTGGGATACTATCCTATTATCTTCGAGATAAATTAGAAATTTTTCGTTTAAGTATTCATCACCTAGATCTGATTGAAGTGTTTTAATACTTCTACTGAGTTGTTTCTCTACTTTATATCTAAATTGTTTGAACATTTCAAATGCTTCAGACTTATATCTCATTAGATACACATACTCATATCGTGAATAAATTATCGATAAAAGTAATGTACACAAAACTACCTCTTGCATGAATGGACATCGGACCACATACATTAGAATCTATTAGGTCTAATAACCAATTCATTCATTCATCCTTTCCTTTAAAAGGTAATTTAGTCATCTTACCTAACAAGCAAGATTCACATGTGTCATATGATTCATAATCAAATGCCCTAGGCTACCATTCTTGTAAATTCCATTGCAAAATGTAGCAATACCATACAACATTTCATTCAACTTAATTGAACAATCATTGCTTGAAAAAGTTAAATAAAATCTTACTTTATTAAGACATAAAACAGATACAATATTTTTAGTCACAGCGGGTACATAATTGCAATTTTCCAAAACTAAAACATAATTTCAATTTTCTAAAACTAACTCTAGCCCACTAAATAGATACAAAATATGTCCCTACGGCTAATGCAGCAACTCTTGCTCCATTTCTCATACTTAGGTCCATCTCTCCCTTTTTGAGCAGTCTAATATCCCTGAGACCCTGCATATCAACACATATGTGTGAGCTATATCTAGTATCTATTATCCAAATATTATGATTAGAAATAGTATTAACTTCAATGACAAATATCATACCTAAAGTAAACGATGGGGCATCTAATGCCTTCTTCTGCTTCATTGACTTTATGTAAGCTTTGCAGTTCCTTTTCCAATGTCCTTCTTTGTTGCAGTTGAAGCATATCCCCTTTGGTGCTGTCTCCTTTGTCTTCTTCTTGGCTACACATCCCACTGGCTTCTTGGACTTCTTCTTCTTCTTTTGGTTCTTCTTTCGAGAACCAAAAGCAGATTCCAGTAGCATCATAGCCTTATTGTCTTTCTTGACAATCTACTCAGTTGTTTTAAGCATATTAATCACCTTAGGTATCTTTGTGAATATTTGGTTCATCCGATAGTTAAGCACAAACTGTGAATAACTATCAGTCAAACCAATCAGAATCAAGTATATACTTAATTTATGATCCATAATAAAGCCCAAACTACCTAACCTCTCAATATATCTATTTATCTTCAGTGCATACTACACTGGAGATGATCCCTCAGCTATCTTAGAACAGAAAAGCAATTTTGAGGTCTCGAACCTTTCAGACTGAGCTTACTCATCAAACAATTCCCTCAGATGGTAGACTATGGTATGAGCAGCATCTATAGCCTCTGCTGCTTTTGCAATTTTGGTGACATAGAGGCCAGCATTATACAACAGCCAACTCACTATCATCCAGTAGCTTCTTATAAGCTTTCTAATCGTCATCAGATGCATCAATAGTAGAGGGATTGAGAAGTGGTTCATCTAAGACATATCCTAGTTTTTCAAATTTGAGAATAATTCTGAACTTCCCTAGCCATCTAAGAAGTTTGGTCCCGTGAGTTTGTTAGAATCTAATAAAGAGCGTAAGTTCACACTAGAAGACATCGTGGCCACTCAATAACCTAGAAGAACGAGAGAAAATGTTAGAATGTACATTAATGCAAATCGATAAGGACTTTAATCACATGCATTATAGGTTCCATTATTCTTATTCAAATCCATAGCCCTCACTACGAATTCAAGAAAACTTTTTAATAGGTTGATATTCGATATTACCAAGAATGACCTTGGGTTTGCCCAATAAGCCACCTTAGGTCAATCGATAGGTATCATTCATACCAATTGCATTCAATTATGAAACTATCAACTTGTGCCATCAACTATTGATTTAGCACACTCATTGGGTTACCAACTGTTGATTTGTATACATCTCATGTATATAACCCAACTTCACCTCTGGATACGTTGACCTTGGCCAATAAATCAATGCTTCCAATTAGGACCAACCCATTAATTCAGAAATCTAATTTCCATGGCTTAGATTTTCCCAACAACTCAACTCTAAAAGAACTCTGGTTCTTGCCATATCAATGGAAGGCATAAGTCCTAATATTTGGTTGAGGGATTTGTCCTTGGTCTCATCATTACTTGGATAATCTCTTGAACATGTATATCACATATATACATTCAGATTATGGACAACCCAATTTAATTGAGCCTATGTCCATAACTACCCTTAAAATGCATCTAATGCATGTATCATACAAAGGAGGTTTAATTTAGGTTATGACCTGACTATGCATCTAAAGTTCGTGATTCGATTCAAATCTTGAACCTAATCGAGTATTAGTGTTAGCCTTGGCTAATCCGAATTATGAATATGACTTGATTAGGAACCCTATAATTCAATTATTTTGATGTCTAGATTAAACACTTTAATCCTAGTTTATATGCCTTTATCTAGTTACACTAGAAATGCTATACTCTACTTAGACTAATTCTAAATTAATCCCTAGGGTTTCCAAAATTTTCATACATCAATTAGTCATCTATAATATCCCTAGGTCATCTCAAATTTATCTAAACAATTTTGGCACATGCCAAAATTATCTTGACGGCCAAAGTCGTCAAGATAAATAAGTTAACTTATTAAACACTAAAGGGACCGATTTGATGTTCGGAAAGTTTCTGAAACCCTAATTTCAAGCACATGCATTAAGCATGTTATTGTCATCAAAATAATACATTTCTTATCACATGTGAACCTTCTTTAGGTCTCATAACAGAAATACATACATTATAAGTCATTAAGTAAATTAACTCCATTAACTTTCAAAAAGTTGACCAATATTGACTTTGACTTTCTTTATTAATTGAATCAAATTCAATTAATTCTGGAAAATTTTCAAAGACTTATACACATTCTAAATGTGTTTAATAAAAAATTCCATAAACTAATAACTTGGATTTATTTATTAAAAAATTGGAATAAGCTAGCATATCACATGTGTATGACACTTGTCATGTTACTTCTAACACTAGTCAAACATTATATCATTCATGCATAAGATAATCACTTTAACAACAAGTGTCATGTATCTCATACACGTGGAAATATCTCATCTTACATGTTCATGCATAAAATTTATAAAAACAATTTTTATAAAAATTAATATGGAATTTACAAGCATGTATGTTCATCACATTTCTAGAATTTCTAGAACTTCATACATGCATCAAGCTGAAACTAAATTCGTAATAAAATAGAAAATGACATTCAATTGTATTTTCTTGTTATTGAAACATAACATAACACCTTATAAATATTTATATGAAAGAAAAACAGAAAAAATTTAGAATTATTACAACATTTTCAAAATCAACACGTGCATTCAGTTTTTCAGAAATTCTCAGAAATCAACATATGAACAGTCTGAATATTAATTCTAAATAAAATAAAAAATGTCCTTCAATTGCAATTTTCTTAGACAAAAACATAATATAACATCTTATAAACATTTTGGCAAAAGAAAATCAGAAAAACAAATTTTCTACATTTTTCACGAATTATTCCAAATCAACATGTATGTCAGTCACAACCCAGCAAACACTTTGCACATGTTCAATATATCATCTATTACATGCATAAACTTGCTCTGATAACACTGTTGGGTTTGCCATGGATGCATAGATCACATGTATGCGAATGTAGAGGAAATGTCAGAATCTAGATTTTGACACCATGGCAACCTGAAAATTGCATAATCAACACATGCATGTGTTGATTATGCGGTGCATGTGTTGATTATGTGATTTTCAGGTTGTCATGATATGTAAAGAACATGAAATATAAAACTTTTTACCTTTTGTTTCTCTTCCTTTCTTGTTTCTTCTCCTTGTTTGGGTTGTTGCAAATACCAAACCCTTTTTTGGCTACTCAAGAACACGCAAAGAAGATGAAGAAACAATATATAAGGGTGATTTTAGTACCAAACTAGATGAGTTCTAGTAGATGATCAAAATGATGGAACATAGATCAAGAACCTTGTTGCATGCGCTTTGATCCATGCAACAATTGCATAAATTGCAAGAACAAGGTTCTTAATACCTCTCTCTCACTCTAGAACTCTTGTAGAGCCCTTATGCTCTCACTTGAGTGTGTAAGAAGTGGTAAGACCTCGTGTACATAAGTGAGTTCTTCACTTATGTACCATTTCATGCCCTCTGTCACAATCGTGACCAATTGAGCCACAATCGTGGCCTGAATGAGTCATGATCATGGCTTGCTTAAATTTGTCCATACACACACATAACATGACCATTCACATGTTAACTCTAAACAACTCATGCTTACAGTTTGTGATATCCACTGCTTGATTAAATCAAGGTGTATAACATGTGTTAGTCTGTCTGGATTAATAATGCTCTGTCTTATTAATCCTATGACTAGGGATTATTTAGATACTAGCATAATTGACATGATAGCAATCTCATTATCATGATCTCATCATAATTTCCTTCATGCTATGTTTTGTATCATAGACTTCATTAATTCGATTTAAGATCAATATCAATTCACATATAAATGAATATCAAATCAATAAAAAATTTCTTTCACTTTATTAATCAAAATAAAGTTTGTACAAAAGTGCTAAAGGTGATTGCCTTTAGAGCACTGCTTTAGCAGTCCAATATGTTCAAATCATGTTTTAATTAGTTTCCTTTTTTGTTTTCCTTGAAATAAGGTCATCTAGTCAACACCTTTCTAAGTTTATTTTGTTTCCTTTTAGGGATTGATTTGTTTCCTTTTATCTAGTTTCTTCTTTACGACATTAAGTTAGGAAGTTTTTCCTATAAATAGGTAGCCTCTATGTACTTTGAAGGGGATTTTTCATTTAGAAATAATATTGAGTATTATTGAGAGCATTATTGCTTTCTTTGTATTCTTTCATAATACTTGACTAATCGGAGGAGTGGTCCTCCTTTGTGAAGTCCCAAGGTTAGAGTTCTAAGAGACAAGTTCTCTTATGGTTCTTTCCATTAACCAACACTCTTGCTAGCATTCTAAGAGACAAGTTCTCTTAGGGTTCTTTCCATTGACCAACAATCTCGTTAGAGTTCTAAGAGATAAGTTCTCTTAGGGTTCTTTCCATTAACCAACAATCTTGCTAGGTTCTAAGAGACAAGTTCTCTTAGGGTTCTTTCCATCGACCAACATTCATCTAACCCCTTTTGTCTGTGTTTTCTATTTCTATCTTTTCATTTTTGTTTCTTGTGCTTCCATGTGTGTTTGATTCTAGCTGTTCCCGAGCATAGTTCCATCTTGTTGAAGGTTCTCTAGGATAAGTTCCTATTGGATCTCCCATCATTTGGTATCAGAGCGTTTTGGTTGCTAGGTTTCAAATAACTATCCTTTTGTTGTTTATTTTCGTTCTTCTTCTTTTTTTGTTTTTCATCCATTGTTTCGTTTACTTTTTGTTTGAGCTTTTGGCTGAAAAATAGGTATTTCTTCAAGTTAGAATCTCTTCTTTCTCCTCATTTTGGAATCATTCAAATCCAAGCTTTCTAGAGCAAGTTACACTAAATCGAAATTTGAGAGCATCCAGCTTCTGAAAATCGCTTTGCATTTTTTTGTTTCCATATTTATTTGTGTGAAGTTCAAATTATTTTAAAAAAAGAAGTAGAAATAAAAAAAGAAAAAAGTCAAAAAAGAGAAAAAAGAAATTCATCAAAAAAAGAAAAAAAGAAAACAATCAGAGTGTATGTTGCAATTTCTAGAGAAGTGGAGTCCAAGTTTGCTACTTTCCTAATTGCAATCAAATAAAGATAACATCTTTCCTATTGCTTGAACTTGAATTGCAAGTGCTTTCCTATCTTGTATTGCTTGGAACTTGCTTACTTTGCTATTTGGTTCAGTTTCTGATTTCAATTACTTTGCTATCTTGCCTTTAGTTTCCTATTTTATTTCTTGCCTCTTTCATCTTTCTTTAGATTCAAGTTTGACTTTCCTTGAGGTAATCACTTCCTTAATTCGTTCCTGATACTCTTTTTCCTTTACTTGGTTTCCAAGTTTTTCCACTTTTCCATCATTTTTCTTTCCTAATACTCTTAGTGCTAGTCTCCATTTTGTTTTTTTTCTTCTCTTGTTTTTAGAATTACTAAGCCCTCCTTTCCCTTCAAGTTCCCTTCCTTTTGCATATTCTTCTCCTTTACTTCTTCTTCTTTATTTTCCATATTTTGTTTCCCCTTTTGGATTCTTTGAGAATTTTATTTTGGGATTCTAGTCTTGGCTACTACTTGGTTTGATTGCTTCTATTTGATTGTGTCTTGTTTCGAATAAAGATACTATAGAAAGCAAGTTAAGTGGTAAAAGGCAAGAGTGTTTACATTATAGAAAAAGCTAATTTTTGTGTGATACACAAGTTGTTTGGCATCTGTTGAGTGTATATACGTGAGGTTGAGTGGTGAGGTCCATATTGTTTTTTATTATTCACTAAAAATTTTCAGTTCATAAACATGTCTCAAGAAGATGAATCATATGAGCAAGATCTCAAAGTCTTTATGAAGGTTGTGCAAGATCAATTCCAGAGGTTGAATGCTAAGTTGGATGGCATCCAATCCACGTCAAACTCCAAAGGTCCTAGAAGGACATTCCATGAAGAAGATGAAGATGTGCAATCCAAGGATGAAGGCCCTAACATTAGGAAAGGCAGACAAACTCCTTTTCGCAACGAACTTGACAACATAAAATTGAAAATGTAACACCCCAACTCCCGCTGAACCCGAACCCGATATCGATTGTGATACCCGAATCCGTGCCCCGCGAGGGTGG
>JANIIA010000001.1:32418462-32428537 GCA_027478495.1 Erythroxylum alaternifolium
CAAGATGAGAGATGGAAATGTTTTCAGGTAATTGAACATTATAATTAACCTATAACATTAATATCATAACTTTTATGAGCTAAATCACCTTTGAATTAGTTTTAATTTGTAGGGTTGCCTAGGAGCCTTAGATGTGACATTAATTAAAGTTACACCTCCTAACGAAGATAAGCCCCGATATCGCACAAGAAAATGATGTATTTCAACATATGTTTTAGGTGTTTGTTGCTAAAACATGAAATTCATATATGTATTGCCTAGTTGGGAGGGCTCTGCACATGATGGTCTTGTGCTTCGAGATGCGATCTCAGGGCCTCATGGTCTACGAGTCCCTCGAGGTCAATTTCTATTATAATATCCAATTTCGTTTCTGTTTGAGTTATGCTGCTCAATCATAACTTATTGTTTAATTATGAAGGATGTTATTACTTGGTTGATTCTGGATATTACAAAGTAAATGGATTTCTTGGTCTGTATCGAGGGCAATGCTATCATCTCAAGGAATTCGATGGTCATCGACTAGAGATGGCAGAGGAATACTTTAATATGAAACATTCAAAATCAAGGAATGTTATTGAGAGATGCTTTGGATTATTGAAAGGAAGATTGAAGATCCTTGCATCCCCTTTATTTTTCTCAATTCAAACGTAAGTTTGCATTATAATGGCTTGTTCCTTTCTACACAACTTGATTTACAAGTTCATGAGCTTTGATCCATAAGAGTTAATCAATGAAGATCAAGAGGAAAGTGAGGAAGATGAGAGTGATGAAGATGATGAAATGGAGTACATTACACCAATTAGTCCAATTGATGAGTGGTTGACATTTAGGAATAATATGGCAACCAACATGTATAATATATGGATAATTAGATCCAATGACAATGATGTAGATTAGTATTTTAAGATATCTTTGTTTCATATGCTTATTAGATTGTTGAAATCTTTTGATTTTGATTAATGTACCTGAATGTTGAACATCTTTATTTCTTTACTATTAGTAATACATAATTGAGAGTTATTGGATTACTTTTGAAATGCACCCATGTGAACATCTCTGTTTGGTTGACTATGTGTTTATGAGTTATTAGATTACATCATTGTATTTATAATTTTTAGCAAATTTATTTTCCTATTTCTTGATAACTCTTACATTGTCCTACGTGGGAGGGGAAAGAATAAGCAGTATTGGAAGGATGATAAGGTTGAAGCTTTGGTCGACATTTTGCAGGAACTAGCTTGCGATCCTTTATGGAAAGTAGATGGGGGCTTTAAGAACAATTACATGGTTAAAGTGCATAAGAGGTTGCTGAGTAAGATTCCTAATTTTGATAAGGATGTCGATCCCCACATTGACTCTAAAATTAAATGGTTAAGAAACAAGTACAATCCAATTTCTGAAATGTGTATGCAAAGTGGATGTCAGTGGGATGATGTTGAGCATAAGATCAATTGTGAGAAACAATGGTTTGATGAATGGTGCTTGGTAAGGACATCTAACTCAAAAGTTGATTGAACTCTTATTTTAGTAGTTTTTTCTCATAATTATAACATTTTCTTGTTATCACATTTTTAATCTTCTTCTTGTAATTCCTTTTTACAGAATCACAAGAATGCAATTGGAATATGGAACTTTAAATTTCCTTATTTGTAGAAACTAGATATGGTGTGGGGTAAAGACAGAGAGATGGGACTCCAGCTAAGGATATAGCTGAAGCAAGTGCTAAGGCTAACAGTCTAAAGAATATGATAGTGTGTTCTTCATCAGACAGTGAAGATAAAGTTGTGGTATCTGATTACACAAGGATCATCAGCTATTCCTTCGAGCATCCATGGAATAAAAAAGTGAAAAAACTTGTCACCAAAAAAGGAAAGTTCTTACAAGAAAAAAAAACCAGCAACACTGCAGAATACTATTGAGTTAAGGTTAGACAACTTCACGGTTAAGTTTGAGTCTATTTGTGAACAAATGGCCACACAATATGCAGCTGTTGCAAATGCTTTTATTGCGGAGTCTAAATCTGATTCCTGAACTCATGAGAAGATGTAAAAGCTCATCAGTGAGCTTATTAGTATTGGCCTATCTGAAATGGATGTTGGTAAGGCTGCTCTATTATTCTATAATGATCCTGTTAAAGTTCAGGTTTTGTTCACTTTGCCAAGTTATTTAAAAAAGGTCTTTTGTACTTGGATTCCTCTATCCATCTTCTAGTCTATGAATCATTCGAGGAAGGCAATTGATGTTGCCTAACTAGGTTTTTTTGTATTAGTTGTTAATTTTGTAGTTGTGATGCAAACAAACTTTATAGTGTTAACCTGGTTACTTTGCATCAATTAAAGACTTTTTGTTAGGGTATTGTGTAGAGCTGTCATATTTTACATCTTTTGCATTATCAGAAGAATGTAAATTGTATTAAATTATGTTACTTGATTTTACTATGGCAATGGAATGGTGGATATTATAGTTATATTAATGAATTGTATTTATTTATTTTGGATGATTAAATTATATTTTGAGGATATTATGTAAATAGTGATATGTTGATGCAAGAAAATATTATAGCATTTTTTTCTTCAAGAGCTATCTAAAAGGAAATAGTGCAATATACTTTATTTAAAACATTTTATCATTATAAATAGGGTGCATAAATTAAATATAATAAATTAAAATATATTTAAATTTTGATATAAAACAAAAATTTAACAAATTTTTATTTCTAATATTTTTAACAAACCGTCCACTATCTATGGTAATGGTAATCATTCTTTCATCTTAACCAACCATCATAATTACTATATTTATTCCCATTCTCATTCCTTACCATATTTATTCCCATTCTCCTTTGTGAACCAAGCACCCCCTTAATAAATAACATCGGTTTTACGCCTTTGTTGTCAACATTATGCAACATTATGTTGTATTTCATCATTCTGATGTACTGGGCTGGAAAGAGGGTGGAGAAGAGAAGGCTATTGATTAGCACGGATAGCATCTGATGATGAAAAAGCTTTGAAAGGAATATGGTCAAATAGGTTATTAAAAGATGGCATCAAACAATGAGGAACAAAGAATTTCTAGTTTTTGTTTGTGGACTCATTCCTGCCAATTTGGGGGAAGGAGAAAAAGAAAAAAAAAGGAGAATGATTTTCAATTTGAATCAATAAAAATTGATGGAACTTAATCATTTGTATCTATAATTGAATAAATGAAAGGTATTATTTTTGAATTCCCCAGACTTCAAAATATAACTTGAGGCTTTTTTTGTCATTTTTATTGTGAAAATCTTTGTTCCAAGAAGTATCTTGGAATAAACTTTTATGGAAGAAGTGACTAATTACTAAAATCTTATTCGTCATCTAAAGACATATGTCTATTTCTCACAATAATATACGTGGATTAATCTAAATCATGTAAAATTTTGTTGTTTGTAGAAGAAAACCTAACAATAATTTGGATCTTAACCTATTTCATCCAGAAAGAAAGGAATTCAAAATTATTCTTGGACCAACCTGTGCCAAAATCTAGAACAAAGTCAGAAGTTATGCCATGATAAACAAGGAAAATCTGGAAATGTCAACAAAACTATGTTGCAATCTTTCTATCAATTGAAGACTGAATTCTAAAGCCCATTGAAACCCACGATTACTTGGTCATTTTAGTTTACTTGTAATCCACTTGCTTAATTAAGTGTTGCTAGATAAGATTATGTTCAGTTAGAGGTGTTATACAGCCTCTGCCAAGTTTTGTGATTTACTCAAATTGATACCTTATTAATTCAATCTTTTCTTAACTTAAAAAAAAAATAATTGCAACATATAAACGTAAATAATAGAATTGCAAAGTCATGAAACCCCAAACCCACGAATATATCATCCACAAATCCAAACTCAGTACAAATTAATATTACTTGAAATAACAAATTGACCACCTTAACGCTATAATCATGACAGTAGTTAAGGCCGTCTTCACAAATAAATATGCAAGCAATAACTATATCGCTCCGATCAAGGAACACATGCACTTCTATTTCTTCTTTGGCACCCAGCACCCATGCAGTCCATACGGTAGACCGTAAGGGAATTTGGCTCTTGCAATTTCTTCGAATGTTTTTCCGTCTAAAAGTACTGCATATCCTCCTCCAGTTACCTCGCTAATCATGGATATTACTACCCCTGCCAATATTCGCAATTGTAAACATATGACTCCGACAATAATTATCTAGGAAAAATACTATCAATGTGTAAATTGGTCCCTAGGTAGTGCCATCATCGGTTTTTGTAACTAATACTATTCAAGGTCAAATATAAGAAAGAGTGTGGAAAAGAACATGTGTCGAATTACTAACCATCGTCTTCTTCTGTAGCTCCTGGACGAGCCACAAAAAATGGTTCAGACGGCACTGAACCATCGTCATACCAGTTCTTAGCCTTTTTCTCTAATAAATCAACCTGAATTGACAACATAGAATATGTTCGTGAGAGTGGACAAGAAAACATTTACGGTGAAAGTAGTAATAGTTGGGTGTAACCTTTGTTAGTGTGTTGGGAAAGTTGCAAGGGCGTCGGGCTCCACAAGCATAAGCATATCTGTATCTTTTTCCGAGATACGAAGGGTTTATGCTGCACATGTCAATTCCTCTTCCATGTTCGTCTGGGTCTAATGCCGCCTCCAACTTCCCGTAAGGAGTCCCATCCAAAGGAATTATGAACCTTCCGACCCTTAAATATGAACAAGCACTCATCCTGTGAGCGATGGCCATGCGTAAAAGAGAAATACAGAAAGGGTCGGAGAAAATAGGTATCGTACAGCTGATGGTAAGTTAATTAAGAGATGATTGAAGCGATGTACAGATCGTGTTAGTATTAGTATTAACTTGATGGTTTGGGGGAGTCTTACTTTCATGATTGTGTTAAATGACCTCGAAAGGCTAAAAATATTGTGGGAAAAATAAAAATAAGGACAAAAGAAAATGTTCGTTGTGCATCATTTGTTGGTTGACTATAATTAAAAAAATATTACTTGAATAAAATCATTTTCTATTTAATGATAATATTTATTAAATAATAGTCAGGTAATTAAGAATAAAAAGAACTCAAGGGAAAAATATAGTACCTAGCATCTGGTAATTCATCCACACCCATAGAAGATCGAAGATTTTGTAACCTAAGCTTCTCCAATATAGTAGTGTCCGCGTTATGTTCACAACAATCAGCGATGACGGCAGTCACTCTGCCATCTTCATCTGTCTCCTCGTACGCATTGATGAAATGAAATGTCACGTACAAAGGCACCTCCACGCTTGACACCTAATTCAACCTTTTCAAGTTAACATAATTCCCAAACGACAATTTTTCTTTCTTTTTTTTGTTAATTTCCATATTAAATCAATTAGATCATAATTAGTGGAGTAGGAGTAATATGTACAGGGGAGAGGGAGACAGTAGTGGACTTACAATCTTGCCACTTGCTTTGCACACAATATGCACAAACCCTTTGGAGTCGGGATGCCACTCAAATTTGTAAAGTGGTGTGGGCTCAGCTCTTAACAAGTTCTGTGCACAATATCTCAACGGCATTTCTGGTACCACCACATAATGCTCCGTCACGGGAAAGGAATGGACCCATCCCGGCGCCGGTCCACCACGACAATCTACCCTCCCGATCACCTTCCTTTCGTTACTGCCAGTCTTCATTCTCACCACCAAGTACCCTGGATTCACTAAATCCGGCAACAAAGTCCAGAAATCAGTATCAGTCACTATTGGATGTGCAGAGTGTATCAATCCTCCAATAGAATCACTGTACTCAAACTTTCCCAACGTGTCCAAGTTATCCTGATCGACAAGTATCGAACCTTTCTGTGTTTCTGTCAAACAAACTACACGGCCGTCACCGAGCCTGACTACGCCGGTGTTGGCGTTGTCGGTCAGTGAAGCACCGGAGAAGAGGTTAGCTAGGTCTCCGATGTAGGCTAAGAAATTGTCTGGTTTGGGAACCTCGGAAAATTCACGATAACATATCTTTTCGTTCTTTTTTGCGGCCTTGTAAGCTTCGGATTCAATTTGCCTGTGGCCAGCGATCAATTGGCCATTATCAAAATGAAGCTTCACCAAGGTGGCGTATCCGTCGAAGAGGTGTCTGAACTTGTAGTTACCTAAGTTCCACAAACCTGGACCATTTCTAAGGTACGTTCCGTTCTGCATGTAAGAGTAATCGATGATTATCACCCATGATTTTACCCAATGTAAATAACATGATAGCCTTTATACAAATTTTTGTGTTGCTTATTGTTCATTTCACGGAAGATAAGATTTTGAAGTGGGGATATGTTCCATTAGATGAAACGGACAACCGACAACGAAATACCCTTCATACAAAGTCATGTGATGTATTTGTAGAAGTTAGTGAAAACAGTTTTGTTATTTTTCATATCTAAATCAGACAGTGGATCACGGGACCTTAAACTAATTAATTTCAGCATAACAAAAGATTGGGTAGGCTATTCGTGCATTCTCAAATATAAACTAACATATAAAACTTTTAGGTACGATATGATTCAGAAGAAACGAAAAAGACTGTCATCACTAGGTAAACCTGTGAAAGAGACATCAATAATTCCGAGGATGAGCATTTACTAGCATGGTTTAGGTTAATATTTAAGGTTTGTCCTTCGCACGATTGTTAACATCAGTTTAAAAATAAAGCAAAGTAAGATCTGTATTAGATTAACATTACGAAGCTGAACCGCGCAATTTTATGGTTGGAATATTTTTATCGGTCAAGTGATTCAAATGGAAACCATCATTTTCTACGGGTTATTGTTGCTAGGGATGTCGACACTCGCATTTGCAAACGCTAAAATATCCTGCGACGTTCACGAGGATGACCATCAAATATATACAAGTTAATTTATGATAGCTTCAGCGTTGTATGATGAAATAATATTTCATATCTTGGACACGTTCACACATACGCACACAAACGTACTTACCAGCCACTGCGGGATTTCTCCTTCGACTACTAACTCTCCTTCCCATCTCTCTTGCCGTACACTTGTCCAGGCAACATGGTTCATCAGTCCCCCACCACCTGCTTCCTTCCTCGGAGAGGGATCGACGGGTGGTGCATGATGAGTCACCGCATTGGTGACCACAGAGGCTGGACTCCGATCACTTTTTCTTGCCAAAATGCTCTTATTGGAAAAGGGTAACCATTCTCTTTCAGGCTTACGCCGGCCATCGGAAACAATGATGTTTGAGGGTAGAGCAAACTGGCCTATGTGGGAAAATGTGAAGGAAGCCATAGCAATATAAGGTAGAAAGAAGTGCTATAGAAGTTATGAAATTAGACGAGGTTTGGAGCTATTATTTATAGAAGAGCTGATTTGGAATCTGAAATAGAAGAGATACCAACTCATAATAAGACATGGGGGATATGTTGCGTCATTACAAGGGAAACAGGAATTCTATGAGTTTGATTATTGCAGGAATACATGTGTAATTTGTTGTAACAAAGCAAATTAAATAATCATATTTATATATAATGTGGCCCTTTCATTAGCAGTAGCACCTCCAGAGTCAACTGATTGATGCCCTTTCGTTATTTTAGTTTCTCAATTAAATGATAAAACAAAGATGATCATATCATACCTCTCCATGCGTGCCTCCACAGTAGAAAATCATTCCTCTTGTTCTCATACTGTGGTAGTTGATGAAGACGCTCTCAAATTTTGTTTTCTTTCTACATTTTTGAATATTTTAATGTATGCACATTCTAGTGTCTTGCACAACGACTTGGCTATAATGAATTAAATTAAATCACGTAACCCCAAAGAAATAATTAATGCTACCTGGGCATAATAACAATTGCTGTCAACGAAAGAGTCTCAATTTGATTGGCTCGTGATCTCACCAATCTTATTGATACCGATACCAAAACCTGAGAAATGTTTTTGTAGTTTTGAAGATTAAACTAACTATAAGTTGTTAATAATAGCAGCTGAGTGTATTTAATATTACACTGTTAAGAGTACACTAATTACTCAAACTAATGTAAGATGTTCGATTAACAATTATCATTTTTGATTTCATAACATACTTGCGTAATCATAAAAAAAAATGATTTATGTGCCTAGGATATTTAATAAAGAGTTGGGAAAAGTGGAACAAGCATGCATTCTCCGTTACAGCAGTATTTTTAAACTCATTCCAACTATTAATTTAAACAAGGGACTGTGTTCAAAACATCATCGAATACAATTTTGAAGTTAAAATAGACAGCAGGGATTTTAGTTTGAAAATAAACATATGATATAAAGTGTTGCATTGATTCAATCCATAATTTACACTATCAATTTTAATTTATAGGTACATATATTTAGTTTATTTTTATTTTAGCAAAAGTTATATTTATTTTGATAAAAATATCAAATACTGTGACGAATATCCTCAACATATTATGTGGTGCCCTCATCCACTTACCATAGTATTTACAATATGAGATCAGGGGGCATACACTATATTTTTCAAAAAGAATTTGGAAACAAGAGAATCATTTTTGTGTTAGTTTATGCCCTTGCAGTCAATTATTTAGATACAATTTGATGTATGACATTATTATTTAACTAATGAAAAGGTTTTCTTTATCTTTGATTATTAATTTAATTACATTTGATGGTTTAAGATTAAAGGTAAAATCTATGAAATAATTACTTTGTAATTGAAATTATGATGAGATCATAATTATCGTATTTAATTTACATTTATGTATTGTTCATAAATAAGTTGTAGTTTTATCAAGATGGGATATCGTTGAAACAGTAAAACTAACACACATTATGTTTCTTTCTTATAAAAAAATAATTGATCTTATAAATTAAAGTATGAAGATACTTAAACTAATATATAAGTGGTCATTAGAGAATAAGTCAACGAATTGATCCAACTATGAGAATCCCAAATGGAATATTACTTATTTGTTTGTGAATTTTCTCATAATGATAATTGTATAATTGATTCTTAGACTTGAGATTACTAAGGTATTTAGTATGAGAATTACTATGTTTTGATGCTACTTATGACCCGTCATAGGATAATTCAGTCGGTAGTAATTTGATGTAGTATGAACTATACAGAGATAGTTAAGTGAGTCAATAAAGGACTCGTCACTCTAAAGTAATTAAAGAAAATTTTCTATTGTTATTGATTAGTAGTGATTTATGAAATTTTTTGGCCAGAATAAATTGACATTTGAAAATGTATTTTCAAATATCAATTATAAATCAATTACTAATTAGTAAAAACGAACATGTTTGGATGAAAATAGTAGACACGATATCTATATTTTGTTCAATTAGAATATTGAATGATGAAAGAATTAAATTATACATCATAACCATGCATACACAGGTTAAGTCAAATTACATTGACGTTACTGATATTTGAGTGATTATGACATATTGTTAGATGTTAATTTTGATCTATGGTTATACATTATTTAATTAGATAATTAAAGATAAATTAAAAGGAGTTTTTAATTTATTTAATTCTAATTACCATTAGGTTCCTAATATATTAGGGATGATCATAAATTATGATTCTAATTATTTAATTTATCTAATTCTAATTACCATTAGGTCCCTAATATATTAGGAATGATCATAAATTATAATTCTAATTCACAATTAGAATCATAATTTATGATCATTGCTAATATATTAGGAGCCTAATAGTCACACGTTAAAGAGTAGCTTGTGAAGTAAAAATCAATTTTAATGAAGTTGGACTTAAATTATAAAGTTTTAGAAACATTGGGGATCAAATATAAGAAATTTGATTTTATTAAAGTTAATTTAATTATAATTAGAACATGAAATTAATTATAATTAAGGAAATTTAATTTTAATAAAAATTACAAAACCTAATTCTTTTTCTATAAATAGAAATAAGCATTAAGGACCTAGCACTTTTGCTTATTTTCTCTCAATGGTTGAGTGGATAATATGCTGGAATGTAACATCCCGTTTCCAGAGAACGGGTCGGACCAGAGAAATGGGTCCGAGAGTAGTAAATTAACA
>JANIIA010000001.1:32692778-32706921 GCA_027478495.1 Erythroxylum alaternifolium
TGCTCGAAACGGTACCCGGTATTGACCGGTACCGGTACAGTACCGTTCTAGACCTCAATCCGGGACCAAGTCCGGTACGGTATTCGCAACTTTGCACCGGGATGACAATTTAATTACGGAACTTCATAATCTAACAAGGCACTGCAAATTCACGAATTGTCTGTCTCTTCAAAAGAACAATTTTTTCCCATATTCATGGCGGAAAAGAACTTTTAATCCATTGCACATTCTCACTCCCTCTAGCCTCTCTCGCCAGTTTTTACAACCAGAAACAACTTGCCCACTAGAGCTCCTGTGAGAAATTAAAATGACTTAAGACTATGAAATTTATACTTTAAAATTTTCTACGACATTTATGCAAATCAGTTCTACCAGGCTATGGCTGGACCACCACCAAGCATCTTTCAACTTGAAGACATTGTGCACAAGCCGACAAGATCAACCAACACCTATTAGTCTCAGAAGAGATAGCTGTGGCACCTGTTCTCGAAGCATTTTTCAACAACATATTTTGGAATCTGGAAGACGTGCACAAGCTGCTGACAACAATCAACACCTATAGACCCCAGATGGATCAGCATTCTGAACAATCCAGGGATGCTCAAGGAGCTTATGCAATGGCAGACGATGTGAAGAATCCTTGACAAGCATCTATTCAAAAGGAAAAGGGAAGAAACTTCAGCAATTTTTAGAATCTCAGGATCTGAATATTGAAATAACAAATTTAAAAAATGTGAAATGCAAGTTAAATAATGAAATTCTACCTGACTTATGAGGTCCTTTGCAGCAGAAGAAACAATGGGTTTGGGAGGAAACTTTAGATCCACTTGCACAATCCTGTTAATATGAAGATGAAATCAACAATATAGCGCCACAAAAAGCATATTAGATGTATGAAAGCAAATTAAAACCACCCGTTTTCCATATGTGAGGAGCTTGCAAAGAGCAAAGCTCCGTGTTTCGAAGTTTGATCAGATTATTGATTCAATCCATTTTGAAATTCATGCTTACCTTCTATATGTGTCCGAGTGTTCCTTAGCCTCAAAGGGAGGGACCCCATACAGGAACTCATAGCATAGAACACCCAGGCTCCAGATATCAACGCTAGCATCATGCTCTACACTTTCCACTGCAGGAAAAATATCAAAGTAATTAGAGCATTCCAAAGCGAACTTAGAAACACAAAAATATAGTCAACAAATCACTAAGACCATTAATATCCTTGAACATTGATAGTTTTTATGCATACCCATCTCTGGCGGGAGATAATCCAGTGTACCACACATTGTACGCCTACGATTAAATGTGTGCACCGACCAACCAAAATCTGCAATCTTGAGTTCCCCCTGTGAAAAAAGAATGAAAAAACATCCTGAGCATCACAAGCACAGATGTCTATTAGGTGTCCAACAAATGGACATAACATTGCCACAAATTACCTGTGCACCTATTAATAGGTTCTCTGGCTTAATATCTCTATGTATCACATGTTTTCCATGGCAATAAATCAATGCCCGAGCTAAGGATGCAACATACTGCCAAGAAAACATTATCAATACAAAAATTTATGAACAAAATAAGTGAGAAAATTTATAATAGCAGAGTGAAAAATTTTGCAGCTGTAATGCAATAGTCTGTTCCTAGTATTATTTGGCTCACTTGCTTGGGGACTTGAGCCAAGCCAGTTATTATATCATCGGGAGGAGAATTGTCATTGAGCTAGATTCAGAGGTGCTTTAAATATAATCGACCATTGAGATAGCATCTGAAGGATATAGACTTCATATACTCTATAATCTGTTTGTCTTCATATGAAAATCATCGTGCTGACAAATAATCTGAATTCAACAAAAAGCTATAGATCAAAAGAACTCACAGTAGCTGCTCGTCTTTCACTAAAGTATTTACACTTCTGCAGTTCTTTGTAGAGTTCACCTTTGGCAGCATATTCTAATATCAAATAAACTCGTTTCTGCAACAATGAGATTTAAAGAACACAGTTACTCTGATTGTCAGAAATTTGCCAACATGTTTAAAGGTCATAGTGGAGAGGATCCTACTGACTAACCTGGTCATAAAAGTAACCATAAAGTCGAAGTATATTGGGATGTCGAAGATGACTCTGAATTTCAACTTCCCGACGCAATTGATGCTCAACCTGTGACTGCTGCAACTGGCTCTTAAAAAGTACCTTTAGGGCCACAATGTGATTACTCTGTTTTAATCCAGAAACAGAATCAGTTGGTTAGATGAGTAACGATACCGCTGTCTCAAAAATTTCCATAGAGAAAGAAAAAAGTCTGATTTCACTACCAAAAATTAAAGACAACTACAACCAATAAATCAGCTAAGCAAGTGGAGACTATAGCAACTTATAATTTCCAATGTGGTTCTGTACTATTGTGATCTCAGATTTCTCCTCTGTATAACTTATCCTAGAGTTGTCTAAACTTGTTGCTCTTCGAGCATTGCAATGATATTCTTTTTTTCCAAGAAAAAGAAATCAGCTAAACATGGAAATGTAAATGGAATTCCCACATTGGGCAAACAAAGACAAATGAGCTAATCCTGGAAAACAGACCCGTTTCTCGCGGGCCAAGTAAACATGGCCGAACTTTCCACGCCCGAGAGGCTTTCCTATGTCGAAGTCATTGAGCGTCCATCTTCTTTTCTCTGTGGCTGATGCCTCAGAAGCAGTCTGTACAAAAGAAAAGAAGGCCACATGAGAAAGGGGAAAATAAACCCTAGATTTATTTGAAATAAAATGTTATGCAGATTAAGATCTACAGAACCCTAGCCCAAATCCCAGATATGAAATTCAATGATTAAAGATCTACAAAATGATATTACCTCACAACAATCTCATATAATTACATAGGTACTACGGAAAGTATACATGATTTTGCATTTCCATGTTTTGCCCTTTGCCTTTATTTGAATAATTGCTTCTTTCTCAAGAACCAGACTCAAATAGAATTATCCCTCAGCAAAGTATTTAAAAAATGGCGCAAGGAAGCAATGAAGAGAACAAACTTTGCTTAAAAGAATCCCATAAAATAAAAGAAGAAAAATTCGGAAAAGAAGATGGGAGATGAAGACGGAAATTTGAATGAACCTTCTCCTCTGGTGGGTGGGTTTGAGATTGAGTCTCTGTATCAATCGCCATGGAAATTTGAATGAGTAGGAAGAAGACCGATTAAAATCACACAAAGGCAAAGCGTGAGAGAGACAGACAAGGGAGCAGAAGGCGACCCCTTCAATAAGGGTAAAGGCTCCCTCGCGCAACGGTCGAATTACCACAGACTGACACGTGTTCCATTGTACGCCCTTTTCTTCTGTCCATTTTTAAAAATATATTGTCTTTCCTGAGGAGCGTCCAACGTCTTCAATAATCTTATTGAGCTTTGACCAAAAAAAGAAACTGGAGGGACTCTTTTTGTCTTCATTTAGTTGTCACGGCATTGGCATTGGCATTGGCATTGCCTAGTATAGTAATGTGCCTGGATGCCTCATTCCACCTCATGTTTTGAAAATTAACAACATTAAAGTTGCCTTTTTTTGTTTTTCTAGAATAGTATTAAGGTTGCCTTTGAAAACTAACGACACCTCATATTTTGTATGTACATGTCGTCTCATTTTTTTTTATTGAAAATTTCAAATTAAATTAAGCCTCAACCAGCATCAATTTCAACAACAAAAAAATACATCCTGATTGTAAATCTATCATGCTATTATTAATTATGGAAGAGTCTAATTTTCTACAACATAAACTGACCATTGCACTAAACATTCCATTTACTCTCAATATAAGTGGTGTCTTGAAATTTCTCTTTGAAAATAATTATTTAGAATCTCATCTTTTTGAATGTAACTCGTTAAATTGCTCCTTAGTTTGAGGTGCATGATGGAATGTGCACATGTTTCTTTCGTTCCAAATCTACGTGAACAATAGGGTTATTCTTAATGTTTTATAAGCTCAGGATCAAGTAAATGAATTGACAAAATACAAATATGTATTATTTAAAGTAAACAAATGATTTGATTCTCTTACAATCTATTTTTTAATTAAAATGTTCCTTATTTTATTGTCAAGATTATTCTAATTTTTAAGATCATAAATATTTAACAGAAAGATTAGTTGCACATCTGCCTTTAAATTTTCTAAATTTGATAGATTTGATATACGATTATAATTACTCAAATTATTATCATTCTCATCGACATGAATCTTATCACTTAAATTTTATTAGGTTGTTTAAAACTATCTCTACTAATTCCTCATAATTCTTACCAAAGAAGTCCACTCTTAAATTTACCAATAACTCCCTTTGAGAATTTTATTAACTATTTTACTCATCTCCTCCCCTCTTTTTCACTTCTAGATAAATACTTTTTAGGCAACATCATAAAAAATAATTATAACACAATTGATAAACACTACGATACTCATAATTTATTTTTAGTTTTTCAATTAAAAAATATCTAAAACTAATAGGGATCTACTTTTCACCAAAGAAAATAGAGATTAGTTGTAATATTCATAATATAGAAACATTGAAACCAAATTTCACCAATAATAAAGCCCACGTCTTCATTGAACAAAGCTTTCCACTTTGCGAGGGTCTAGGGAGTGTCATAATTTATGCAATATTTTCTTTGTATTTGTACAAAGAGGTTATTTCCGCTACTTGAACCCATGACCATATAGTTACAAAGGAGTAACTAGTAAGGCTCACCTTCCAAATTTCACCAATAATATACAAAATTAAATTTATACATGTAAAATAAATTGAATCCATAAATAAATAAAATACTAATTATGACGTAATCAACGAAAGAGGGATAAATTGCAATTGAAGAAGGAAATAAAAGATATAATCTATCAACTATGATATTTGCAAAATGAAAGAGAGATAAATTACCCTAATAAACTTCAAGTCAAATTAAAATTATACCTAGAATTGAAATATTTAAATTTATCTAGATAAACTACATATTATCTATAATTAAATTTGACATATTTTAATTTATCTGGATAAATTGCAATTGAAATAAGAAATGAATGGTAGATAAAATACACCTAGAATTTAATATGAGTTTCAATTCGAAAATAGAAAATTCTACCTAGATTCAAAATGCTATCATACTTACAAATTTCAATTTTTGACACCGTCTCTATAATAAAAGAGCTATTGAGAAAATAGAAAAATCAAAAAAATGTGAATTAAGAAAATAATGAGATTTGTTTCTTACCTAGATGGAAATGGTATTGATGGAGGTAAGACAAATGTGAAATTCTTGAATTTAAAGCTTTCTCTTGCTAAATTTCAATTAAAAAAATGTAAATCTTGACATTTGGGGTGAGTAATTCCATTTTGACATGCACACTTTTACTGTTGTTTTATATTTTAAAAAGAAGTTTTCGCATGTATGCTCACAGACTAAGCTATCTTTTTTTTTTTTTACTAAATTGAGATTAATGTTTGCTCCTTAAATAAATTTCTTTAAATTTTTTAAAAAAGAAACATCTCTTTTCATACCTGCATCTTAGCTCAAGCGAAACTCTTATGTAATAAAGTAACTTACAATAAATAGATTCCTTATAAGCGTGGGCCCAGGGAGAGGGTCTTCTTGTCCTTGCTTAGGACCACAATTGTTCATAATATTAAGCAGAAGCACCATTTGCTAGCCTTACCGATGTGTCTAATCCCTGAACTCCATCTTACGATCTCTTGCCATTGTGCTGGTGAACCAACTAAATTACATTTTCAAGTATCATGTTCCAAGCATCCCTGGTATATTAGCACAAGGTAACACATATTTGCACCACACAATTCTGGTCCGGGGGGCTCCTATCATGACGTCCTGAAAGATTGGTCTACATGATATGTTTGTAAACCGTAAACACGGCGGATGTGGTGAGTTTCCATGACACCTTGTCCTTTTCATTAATGTTGAGACTAATTTTGTTCAAAAATGAGTTGCCATTGAATGGGACAACGTTGTATATTGCTTCTTTTTCCTCCATGGCCATAGCAACTGTACAATTCTCTCCAACTACCACACGTGGCTACTGGAATTTTATCATCTTTTCTTTATTTGTTAAGTTGTGTAACTTTTCATAGATAATAATGATAATTACTTATTTTTAAAAATTATTATTGATAGAACTATAATTATTATAGTAAGAGTTTTAACTCCAAAGGACTGAATTCTTATTAAGAAACCTTTTATTATTGAAAATTCTAATTCTAAGTTGATTCAATAAATCAAATGGTTTTCAAAATGTAGGACAAATTTTACAAGAGAAAATGAGTTTTTGAATGTTTTACTAAACTTCTATTATTATGAAGTCACGCACATCCTTTACAATTTAACTAATTCTTAAAAAATCCAAGAATTCTTAAGTAGTATTAAAATGTAACAATCCTTTTATGAGATACTTTAAAAATCTCAAGTCAAATGATTATTTATATAATCTTACAATAAGAATTTCTATAGACATATAAATAACATTCCAAATAAAATTCTTATATGGGGCTAGTTTAGTAAACTTGTTCTATAATAAGGATGCACATGTTTATTTAGGTATCTTCATACTTTAATTAATGAGATTGATTACTTCCTTAATAAGCAAGAAACATAACATGTGCTAATCTATACGCTCTATTAATGTCCAATCTCAATAGAAAATCTAGGAACAATTTAACTATTAATGATAAATTTAAAATAAATTAGAGAGTTAACAGAGTGTACATATGCGCAATAATTTTACTTTTATTTAAAATATTATATAGACACTAATGATTATTTGTAAAATAATTCATATGCATTACAGTCAACACAATTATATATGAAGTTGATACTATTTAATTAATAATCAAATAATTTAGTATTTACTTACTTGAAAATTGATGTTAATACTCCCTCCTCTTTACCTAGTGTTGAGCAAGATTTATATATAATAAAACTCTCAACACCCTCAAATATACGAATTGTAATTTGTAGTATCGAAATGTATCGATCCTACGAGGAACTAGCTAAAATGAATTGAACCTAACTTTGTCTAAGGTAATAAAATATGATATGAGTGAATAATAATAACAGAAATTAAAGTAACTAAATAAAATCAAGCAAATAACAAATAATAAGTGAGCTGCCAAATTAATGTAAGGTCGATCAAGAATGAATGATTAGGATTTGATCTTTCATTATTTTTCTCCCTTAACTATTATTGAACCAATCATGTGTCGATCTTGGATTTTCTACAAGATTGATTACTCTCTTAATACCCAATCAATTAATCCTTATTGATTAACCATAATTGAATATGAAAATTTCAGATTTTGCGACTTCTCGATTCATAAAACCTTCCTAACGTTTTCACTAAATCTGACGTTATCTATTAGATAACCAAGTTCTCATATAAGATCTCTCTTTGAATGATAGTTGATTTGATAATTATGTAACTTATTAAACTACCAACTTTCGTTGATAAATCAGATTTCTTTTGACTCACTCTCTTGATTTATTTTCAAAGTATGAAATGCACAATTATCACAACACCAAAATTTTGTATTGAATCAATAATAATCAAGTTAACAAAATAAATTTGGAATAAACCCTAATTTGTCAATTAGAGCATCATGAATGTAATAGATATCTGGAAATTCAATTTACACATTATGTATGAGGAAAAAACAAAAGGGAAAGAAAGAAAATTGTTATTAAGAGCTTGATTTGGAAAACTAAAAATTTAGAGGTCCTTTTTTATCTTCCTTGTTTGATCCCCTTTTGCAAGAATGAAGGCTGCATTTTTTTGTGTCTTTCACGTTCCTAAATAATAGTTTAGGGTTTTAAGGTTGTTTCTACAAATTCTCCACTTAATTTGGTTCCAAAATAGCCCCAAAATTTCAAAATACTGAAGAAACTCGCTTATTGGAAAAGCTGAAATTTGCTAGAATTGTTGTTTGACAGATGCACGATCTTACACACGGCTGTGCACAAAACCTTGCATCACCAAAATTGCGAAAAATAGCAAATTTGCACGGCCTAAAAGATGAGCACAAGATGAAGCATGACTGTGCATCGCTTTTGTGCTTTGAATCTTCATTTTGTGCTGCATTTCATCTGAATTCTTCTCCTTTCTTTAATTTCTTGTTTCCATACACTCACAAACACATCAAAAACCTCATGAAACATAAAATTAAGATCCAATTCTTGCTCTATACTAAATAAAAACTTAGAATACATAAAAACACACAAATTAACGCAATTCTAAGCCTATATATACGATAATCATCTAATAAACACCTAAAAACACACTAAAACCCTTATCAAAATAGTATAAACTACACCTATCAATATCTTCACACTTAAAATTTTGCTTTTCCTCAAGCAAAAATAAAAACATAAGCAAACAAACCAAACATAAAATGTACAAACATACATTGATACAACATGCAATAGTGAGACAATGACTTCAAACTTTATGGAATCAATTTAACAACAAACATCAATCATTCGATTTGTGTTGACATATTAACCTATGCATTTCATGGTTAAGTACTTTGAATTGAATATACATATTAATAAAAAAATTAACATCATATTTATTCACCTATAACACTTATAAACATACATTTATAATTAGCAATAAATCAAAATTATAACTATCACTAAGTATCCCTTTATGAAAAGTTTTGCTATTTTCAAATATTAGTAGGATTTATTTATCAAAACACCAATTTTTAATTTTCTTTAACATTAACCAAATCTTTTAACTCGAAGGCAAACACCTTATTATGAATGTCCCCTGATTACTCAACTAGGCCATGTTTTATTAATTAGCTTGCTTGGAATGTCGTTATAGCCTTTTGATGTGAAGACAAATATTTTTCGTGAATGTCCCCAATTACTCAGCTATATCACATTCTCAGTTGGCTACTAGCTCTATTCATAACCCAATATTTGTTTCAAAAAGGCTAGTGAAATAATTATTTAACACACATTTTTTAATTAACAGAGCCTACCTCATTTCTTTTTAGTCAATCATCCTCATGAAAGGTTACTAATAATGCTAACTCATTCAATTGAAGAATAATTATACATGTATAGAACAAATTTCCTATGAGCAAAATGAATGTCATATCCTAATTAGCATGTATATTCAATCAAAGGAACTTAAAACATAAAATTCACAAGTCAATATGCCTTTACAAATTAAATGGCCATCTTCAAAGCTAAACTAATTCCATCAAATTATTGCCATTGATAAGTTCACACAATTCACACATATGTAACATTTGTTCACACAATGTTAACCTAATCAAAACTAAGACAATATGATATGCAAAATTCACACATATGATGTAACACCACACTACTATAGAGTATATACTCGAATATCCAGAGGACATTCAAGAACATACCCTATGACAATGGCATGTTAAAGCAGTCTTATGCACTTATTACGGCATCATACACTTTACAAACATTGAAAGGCAACTTTCCCATTTCATTCACTAAGATAATTTACATAGTAGTCATTAAAACAAATATTTACATCACCACCAGTATCTAAGATGTTTACTTCTCTTTTTACATAAAATTCTACATGATAAAAGAAACTACATAAATATAATCTACAACTCTTCATATGTTAGTTGACTAACCTTTGAGCCATTTCTTAATCCAAAATGATCTTCTAGAATATCTTAGGAACCAGGTCTCCTCTCTCGTACCTGAAAAGCCACGTTGTAATTTTAATGAGTTTTACGAACTCAGTGAGTGAACCATCCTCGATGTGCTCACTCATTTAGAACATTAAACATTTCAAATATAAATCAAATGCACAATATTTCTCATCTTAAGAATCCATCATAGTTTACATTCATTTCATATAATCTTATCAAAAGAATTCAATCATATTATCAAATGTACACAAATATGGCATATCTTAATATTATCACAATTCAGAAATGATTTCACAATCATATATATACAAATGATGCGTATGTTAAGTCAAGAGGATTTTACGGTGACTAATTTTGATGACAATCAAATAATAGTAATGTTAGAAACAAAAGAACGTCTTTGACAACAGTGTTCAGTATGCAGACGCAGACGCAGACGCAGACGCAGATATAGACGCAGACGCAGATATAGACGCAGATGCAGATATAGACACAGACGTAAATATAGACGCAGACGCAAATATAGACGTAGATGCAGATATAGACGCAGACGCAGATATAGACGCAAACACAAATACAGACACAGATGAAAAGACTATATAGACGCAGACGCAGACACATACGTAAACACAAAGGCAAAATAGAAACAAAGAAGACATAGACGATACCATGCAGACACACTAGCATATCAGACAGTTCTTTAGTTAGAGTTAGTTACAGAACTCAACTAAAGGAGCGGTTATCTAGAAGCGGTTATCAAGAATCAAGAAGTTGTTATCAAGAACAAAGAAGCAGTTAGAGACGAAGACTATAAATATTAGTCGTAGTCAAAGATGTAAAAAAGAGAGAATGATTAGAGACAGAAATACTGAGACAATTAGATAAGCTAGATAATCCGAAAGAAAAGTCATACTGTGCTTACTTAGAATAGAGCTTACATTACTGTAACTAAAGCTCACAAACCTTTTCTAGTGAGAGAAAGGAAAGGCTGATAGCTTGGAGAGGCTAAGATAGTTAAAGAATACTTTGTAAGAGACCTGAAGAGGCTCTGAAAGGAAAAGAATACTTGTGATCATTTGAAGAATAGTGGAACACTCAGACGAACTCTGAGGACTGGACGTAGCCCACGGTTTGGGGTGAACCAGTATAAAAATCATATTGACTATTCTCTACTCTTTACTTCAGTTTACGTTTTTGAAACTTTTAAAGAAGTAATTTGCGATTTATCTACGTAATAAATTGTGATAATCTTCTAATAAGAAAGAAAAGTTTTCTTTTTGTAGATTTTATATTAAAAAGAAAGATACACCATTCAACCCTCCCTTCTTGTGTATTTAGTTTCTTGAACTTAAAGATTTTACTAACGTGTGATTTACTTCAGCATATGTATATGAGACTCCACTTCGCTATTATTTTGTTGTGATCAAGCGCCTTTCATTGTCCTATATCTCTTGTAGATATCAGGATCCTTTTAGATACTGTCCCGTACCTATTGTGGATATCGGGCTTATTAATCATAGAGCTAATGGCTCTACATGCAGAATTACGAGCTTTAAGCTCTTTCAACCTGGCTACTTAGGTCACAACACCTTTGTCTGATCATGTATATTAATGTGATGCATCAAATCACAAAATATGCTATCAATAACATTTATTCATGATGTACAGCCAGATTCAGATGTTCATTGGATCTAAGTCCGACATTCAACAATATGTTAAGAATACAGATAACTTTCAGATTCATATGCAATCAGAACACTTCCAATACATTCCTAAATATCAAACTCCTCGGGCCATTAATGTCCAGAATTGTCACATACAGATCATTAACAGTTCAATAATTGTAAGTTAAAAATAAATAAATCAATCTTAATGAGAACATTTAGGTTACTTATAGTACGCTCTAGATTACACTATTACTTGGATGGTCTAGCAATGTCTAGATTCAGTCGATCAATTTGTGAGTCTAAAATAGTTCAATACACAAAAAATTCACATTACAAAGTTGATCAATCAAATACATATTCAGTCATGCACATATATGTATGTGTCATGTTTAATGCATACTCAATGACTTTTCGGGGTATGTTTCTTTAATTACAATTCATAATCATTTAAACATTGTCACTTGGATATGTCTTATTTGTACTTATGTTTACACCTCAATTAACTTGTTTAATCTAAATTCAACAATCAATCATCAAACTAGTTCATTTAAAGCCTAAATGCATCATATGAAAGTACCTTATAATTTATTGTTTCGAACATCACTTAAAAGACAACATTTCATGTTCAAGCCTTGCCCACGATCGTGACAGAACCTTATGCATTTGGCCATGATCGTGGGGACTTTACCACGATCATGATAGAAACTAAATAATCAGGCCACGATCCTGCACTGAAGGCCATGATCGTGCCCCTGCATGACTTCTTCCAATTCTGCACGAATGTTTCACACTTAGGCACATCATTTACACTTCCAATTTTCCATATTCATTCTCATTTATGCATCATCATTTAGGCTTGATTTATACTTCAATTTCTCACAATTTATTCATTTGATAGCTCACAAATCATGGTCTTTCATGCATCAAAAATCAAACTAGAACTATTATACATTATCATGCATATAGTCCTAATTCTTTTTCAATTCAAGAATATTATATTAACATCTTTCTTAAGAATAAATTCACCTTTATTATACTTCAAATCCAGACCTAATTTATTCATAAATCAACCTATATCATCCACGATTTTTGCCACACGAAGAACAAACATAAAACTTCTAAGTTTATCCAAAAAATATCTAGCACATATCATCACCAACATCACATTCATTTCATTCCAATTCAAGCATCATTCTTAGACTATTAAACATGCCATAAAGATCAGATTCTTACTTACTTATTATACTTCCAACACAGCTCAAAACTTCAAGCTAACCTATCCCTCCAAGTAAGCAAAATCAACACAATTCCAAGATGAAAACAAATTGATTTTTGACAAAGACCAAGGATAACAATCATTTGGTTCTTTGGCTATTTTATATAAAGTATAATTCTAGTTTTTGGTGCAGCAATTTGACTAAGATGATAACAAAATACAGAGAGAAAAACTTCATGCAAATTTTGGTAAAGAAGGAGAATAAAGGCAGCAGAAACTTGGCTGCTAAAGCTTGCTTCATCAAGGTATTAGGTGTCATAAACTTACAAAGACATTTGTCTTAAAGCATGGAAGACATTTGCCTATTTCATAAGCTGCCACTAATCCACTCCATAAGTTACCATTTGTCATTAAATGATTAATCCACATGCCTCTTAGTAATTGATCTACTTGTCACACAATAATTGGTCCATTTGTCATTTAATGATTAGTCCATTTGTCACTCATTAAACTATGCCAAATGTCACTCAATTATGGGCTTAATAACTCCAATTTTTTATGTCTCAATTTATCCTACCACTTGGCATTTATCCTAATCTAAATGTACATATTAATTTATCAATCTCCCAATTAATCACAATTAGTTCCAAATTACCTTATAATCCAATCAAATCAAAATTCAAGACATAACAATTTACAATTCACATTATAGTTATTTTAAAATCTTGCATACCCTTGGACATATCAATTAAGTGCATATGCTATCTTTGTAATGTGTACAAATATCAATATTCGTGTATGTATGCTATGTAAATGAAATGCTCTCAATACTATTTTTCACTTTCAATGTCCTAGGATTTTGATAATTATGCATTAGTGTGTGTTTTTCTAAGTATTTGGCATGTGTTTTTTGCATAATAGTTTATTATTGTTATATTTTAGGATTCATTTTGTTTATTTTCGTTTAGTTTGATCTTCATTGTTGTTCTTTTATGTTTAATGTTAATTTAGGGTAAGAATTGATTATTTTGATGTAGGAATGGAGGTTGGCAACTTGGAGATTGAGCTAAAGAACAAAAGAGAAGAAGAGAAGAGGAAGCATTCTGATGCAAGAACCCACGGTCGTGGGAATCATGTCAATTCCCACGATCGTGGGATATCTAATCTGAGAACATATGCGGGATTCACTTAATTTTTAGATTTTCTAGACTATATAAGATAAAAGACCCCTATGGATGAAAAAAAAAATGTGAGACCTTTGTGTAAAATAGCCTCCTTGAATGAAAAACACAGGTTTGGAGTCTTGAGAAAGGTGGAGATTCAAGGATCATCAATCACAGTTGGGAAAAGAGCTTACCAACACTGAAATTTTTAGATTCTGGTAAAGAAGGGGAGTTCTTTTTATTTAATTTTTAGTTGTTTTATCTCTTCTAGTCATTATATGATGAAATATTCAATTTTTGGAAATGTTATAGACACCATGAGTGGCTGATTTATTTTTAGGGATTACTTTTGAACTATCTTGTTAAACTCTTATTTTATTGATTTGAATGAAAGATGTCTTT
>JANIIA010000001.1:32712698-32730595 GCA_027478495.1 Erythroxylum alaternifolium
GTGATACTTAATTGTAACTTAATTAAGAATACAATTTAAACAGCAACATATTACACAACTTAGCAATAGAATTTAAATGGTAAAATTGATTTTTGACAGTTAGAATTTCGACCGATGGATGAAAACGATGGCGTTTTCATCTTCGGCTGCTTATCTTTAACAACCAAGACAACCAATCAACTAAAAATATAGCTAATTGGTTGTCTACCAAACGAGGCCTTAAGTTCTATGAAACTAGCACTTCTTGCTTAACCCTCTCTGTAAGAGTTACAGAGTTCTCTTAATTCATTTTGTGGATACTGTTAGAGGCCAGATGTGCGGCCACGGTAGTCGAAAAGAATCGGTTTATGGGAACAATTCGAGGGATACGACAAGATAGAGATCAAGCTTCAGAATAAGGTACGAATTAAGTTTTTCGCTTTATTATGATTTGTGGTAATCATTTTATAGAATTAAAGTGATCTTGATTTTCGAGAAATCCAAATACAAAAAAAATCATAATTATTCCACTGCGATCGGGATCAGATTTCGATCCAGTTTCCCAACAGGTTCAAACTTCGAATCATCTTTGTATTGATGCCCATTTATAGGATTAGTTAATAAAATTATTTAATTTTTTAAAAAATTTAGGGTTATTTTCTTAAATTTTCGAATTTTGTTGGAGATTGTTATTATATTCTTCAAACCTGTCAGAATTGTTCAAGAAGACGCCTATAAATCTTTAGGCAACTCAAAAAAATTCAAAGAGTTCAAATCTAATCCAAAATCATTTGAATTTTTTTTTTCTAGTTTTACTCAGTATCATATATAATTGTTTTAAGAAATTTAATTTTTCAATATTTGTTCTTAATTCTTGATTCTAAAATTGTTTTATTTGCGTTCTTATTCCTATTCAAATTTACCTTTGTAAAGATTCCTATTCTCGTAGAAAATATGTTAGAATAAATCTTTAAAGTTAAGATTAGTTATGTTATTGTAATTGCTAAATTCGTTAAATAGTAACGTTTTTTACAATGTTATATTTAATTAATATCTTATATAAAAAATTGAAATATATTATTGAAGATAGATTGTTAGTTGGATAAAAATAAAGAGAATCTTTGTGATATTTTGGGAGTTTACTTAAAGACTTATTTATTAATTATTATGGCACGAATCACTTCGCATGAGTTGTTTCACAAAGGCATATAATTTATACTTTAAAGGGCTCTATCATTAAATTTAACAATTTGATAATTATTTTGATGGATTATTATAAATAAATTATTTCATAGATTTAATAAACTTTTTTTTTAAAATAGATTTAATAAACTTTGTTAATTTAATTCACGCCACTTTTGATCCTTAAAATAATAAGAATAATTATAATTTGGTAGTAGATATAATCCTCGTAAATTTAACACCTTGATCCATTGTTATATTACTTGATATAATACTTGATCCTTGTATGCTTTTAAAATTTCTCCCAGCGAGCAAGTGAAGTTAGAATGACTCCAAATTAGAAATATATCGCCCAATGTTTTACCGAAGTACAATAATTAGTAGTTAAGAGTTCACCTTAAGAAAAAGGTCTGTATTTGTACTCAGATTGAATCACCCAATGAAAAACCGATATCAGATCTTTTGTACCGGTTATGGTGTTCTTATCATGTTTCCTTAAATCTCATCCACACATTTACGTAAATTTCAAATAAATATATGGATAAAATTTAATAAAACAGAATAAGTAGAACAGAGAATTTGATGGATAAAAAGCCATCATTTTATATTTCTACTGCATTATTCATCAACAAAGTCTTTTATGCTATAAAAAGGAAAAGTGAACTGACCAGCTATAAATAAAACCCTGTATCGTTGCTTCATTTTCAAGCCACTTATGATCGATATTTACAAACATCTACAAAATGGAACTTAATTTTTGAATAAAGAACCATTTCTATTGCTTCAACTCAAGTGTTCCATTCAATAAAAACATGAAAACGATCAAAGATGAATTTTCCTTTAGAGTGAAGGTAATAAGGATTGAAACCAGAGTTTGAATGTAACCAAGGGAGAGGTAATGTACGAAGACAACTTGAACTGGTTGTCAAGGAAAAGAAAACACGTAGTTATGCGACCAAAAAAAGACAAAAAAAATTGAAGACAGCTTGAGAATGGAATTAAAGAAGCGAAGATCATTCATTCGCTGTGAAGAAATGCAAATAATATATGCAAGTTAATCTGAAATAAAGTCGAAATAATTTGTTTATATAACTAATTAACAACTACCCGCTGCTACTTTCTAACAAAAACCAACTTCTACTAAAATTAAACATTATGCTGTTTCTCCAGCTAAGGTGCTCTATCTTCAGCAACAATAGCATTGAAATGGTCTCCAACATGAACATGATCATGATCACGAGCACGAACAGTTTCTGGAACTACATGATCAGTTGCTGAAACTTGGAACTCATCTCCATATTAAGCTTTTTACATCCCCCCAAATTCATTTGAAATTAACTGGCACTTGGGTCTTCACTTTCCTGCATCGCAGAGTTGCCTTCAGCAATGTTCTTGCTGCACAGAGTTGTGCGTGATGTAGCAAGTAAGCCCTTCTGGCTCTCCATAGGTGGCGGTGCTGATGTATTAATGTGCTGTATGGACAATGAGGCAGATGCCACTAGTGTTGCCTGAGCAGTATCTGGTTCGCTGCCTCCATGAATCCCACTGTCTTTTCCACCACCTAATATTAACACGAAGTTAATAACAGTGATTATGCAGAAGCATAGAACTCTGGCATGCAAATAAAAGGTGACAAGGCATTGCTTCAATTAGAATGAAACTATTTCTTGTCAAGTAAGGTGAAGGAAATTAACTGACAAGCAATCCGAAATGGATTTTGAAATTTCGATGAGAAAAGTTAGTTCAGAAAACATAAAGAATAACCTGTATGAAAAGTCGGGATAGAGGGCATGCATGTGTTCGGTGCCACAGAAGAGTTCCCAGCTCCCTTCTTAATTTTTGACTGCAAAAAACAAGGCGGAATCCAATCAAATAAGTTTTATGCATCAATTAGCAAAAATTTAGCAGAGCGGTATATTCCAGACCTTCATGGTTTCTTCACAATGTTTAACAACAACTGAGATGTTAGAACAACGGCCATACAATAGTGTGTACGCCCATAACAGAAGCTTCCTTGGGATGCTCAGGTCAAGAATTTCAACCCCATCCATTCCTGTTTTTATTTCTTTCTCTGTTGCCAGCCTTGACGGAACCAAGTAAAGGTTCAGACCTGAAGGGAGCATTACACAGGAGCTCTCACGGTAGAAATTATATGAGCTTCTAAGCAAAGAGTTGGCCGACTCGTAATTTTCATCTGAAACTTTCCTGATCATAATGTTTTTTATTCTACTCAAGATAGGGCTCCATTTTGATTCAAAAACTTCCCAATTGCTAGAGCCATTAGAAGATGAACTCCATAACTCAGTCATCTGCAAATCAATAAAGAGCAGATCACTATTTTCCAAGCCACTTCCTGGCAGGTTAAGGGCATGAATCTCTGCCGGTTGTCCAGATTGCCAAGGAGTGATCAACGCCAGGCTAATTATGAGGGATCGACACCAGGCAATGGAAGCTTGCTGGCAAACCTTCACACAGTTGCTATTGGACAATCTGGGATTCTTGAAACGCTTCCGTATCTTCTCATTGATTGTTTCAAGCATCTCGAACTTGCAATTCCACTCCAATGATGCAACATATTGTTCGAGATATCTGCAATAAGTGGGGAGAACTTTGACTAACAATGATAAAATTAAGCATCATAAGGTTATGTTAGCAAATGAGGTTACATGACAATTTGAACTTCATGTTTGATAAGACTTCAGATGAAAGAATTGAAAGATAATAAATGTTAGGGGTTGAGCTTATAGAGTAGCTTTTAGCATACTTGTCAAAATAGTATTTGGGCTTAAGGGAAGAAATCGGGCAGTTCATTTCAGATGAAAAAGCAAACATAATTCTAACTGCTCACAAGACTTCACCCAACAAATTGCTGATTAAGAATCCTATAGAAATAGAGGCATCAGAACTGCTATGAAGATAATAAAAAATCAGAACCTTTCTATATACAAGATGAAAGCAATTACCCATATAAATTTCTCTCACATATTTCTGGGTTTCTCATCTCAGGTAAGCTCAATAGTTCAGGCCATAGGTTTCCCTGTTCGATAAACAAAGAAAACATCTTCTCCAGTGTTTGGTCAGAGTTTTTTGGAATGCCAGAGCCAGCAGTCTCAGCTTGATTAATGGATGAGATAAGTGCTTTCATGAACCTCCCAAGAGCCACAGGTACAAGATCTTCGATGCACAATGAGAACTGAATTTAAATCGAAGTCAGAAACTAATTTAAATTGCTCAAAGCAATATCAAGGAGTAAAGATTAGGGATAATGCTTGGGCAGTTATTCACTCGATATGAGTTATCATAACAAGGCCTGTGCAGACAGGCTTCAGAATAAACAATCAATCTACAAGCAATGCCTAGCTTGGATGAACCCTTTCCAACAAACCCTCAAGCCAACAAATCCCAACAGACTGTAATAGGAGTTCATTTTCTAATAAGCATATTAAAGTCTGCTTGTTTAGGATCAGTTAACCAAAGCATGGACTTTTTTTCTGTGAAGTGAAAAGCATAAAACCAAACACTGTAAAAGGAAGAATTTTCTGAAGAAATGAGGTCAATGCTGTCAGCAATCTCATACAACAAAAGCAACTTTAGGTGGTTGAGCTTTTACCCTCTTGTCAGCCCGAAGGGATATAAAAGCACGATCAAGTGTACAAATGTCTCCAGTCTCTTCCAACAATTTCAAATAGAACAATAAATATTTTCGAATACAGGTAATAAACTTTCTCGAACTTTCTGGTAAATTAACTTCAAGGGCTTTCTTGTTCCCGGAAACACCAGGTGTTTTACGCCTAACATATGAAAAAGCAGGGAATAAATTAAACAATAAAGATATGTTGCACATAAAATGCACTTAAAACTTCTAATTGCGCAAGATCCTTCGGCATATACTTTTTCATGAAATCAATATACTATAAGGACTGATGAAAACTCCAATGAAATAACATATATTGGAAGTTTGAGAACTTAACATCCTCTCAGTTAATCAGAATCATACAGTGGACTTGCTCATGTTTAGTGATCTCAATTTCAAGTTTTCCATTAAAACATGACATAAGAGATCGCAAAAGCCAAAAGTCTGAATCACTCATCAAGAATGAGTCCAAATTCTCTGTTGAGTTGTGAACTGCTGGAAATTATAATGGATCCACATTTATCTGTTGTCCAGTTTTTGTCATACCCCTTATAGCTACTTTTACCATAAATATTGGTTTGTGGCATTCTTGGTGTATAAAACTCAAATAAGGACTATTGGCATACAGTCCATACCTTCCCTTCTTAACCATGCCATCGATCTCCCACATATTAATGGTGAAAGATGAGCGAGAAGACTTGAAGCAAAAAGAAAGTTCATCCTTTGCCCTCTCTAGATCACCATTCAAACCCCTTTTATACAGTCCTTGAGCAAGCATATATCTAGCCTTATGAAAATGTTTCAAATCTCCTTCAATGCAAATTTCCAGGGCAGACAGGCAATCATTGTAAAGCATATGCCACAGATCTTCCAAAGGATCCTGACCCTTTTCCTCAAGTTGTTTAGAGTTCCTGCTTTTTGTATCTTCGGCTAAATTGCACATTTCAGGTGCCAATTCATTAACAGGGTTCATTACAGTATGGTTTATTGCCTGGCTAAACGAATATCTAGAAATGACCTGCCATGAAGAAGATAATAGAGAATAAGAGACAGACAAATTAGGAGAAATAAAACTTATCCAACTCCAAACATAAAAAGCCACATTTTTTGACACTCTTCACACATACAAATGTTATCATTCATTTCAAGTACACATAGTGAGAACCATAACACATAAAATGAGACTCGAATTAGTTGGTTAATAATGGATTTATTTTAATTTATATCATTGACAAAGAGAGACGAATAAACCTTTAGAGCCTCTAGGTTCTGTTTACCACACGAGAAAAGTAACTTTAAGCGAGAAGCATGCATCCTATAGACAGGATCGACTGCAGATGGATTCAAAGCAATGGCCTTATCATAGTAGGATAATGATGTCTCGAGAGAGTGTCCTAGCTTTTCACACAGTTTTCCCATATAAAATGCATGTGACCAATCTTGTCTGCAAATCCAAATGAATTCGATAAATCATGTGACAAAATGATGTAAAAGACAATAATAATACAGAAAGTAGCATATAGACCTGTGTGAGAAGGCTTTCGTAAAATGCTTCAATGAATTCTCACAATGTACCATCCATGCTGTATCCTTCGAGGGTACAACAGATCGCTGGTCATAAAAGGGTACCACATTCTGAAGGCTGTCATAGTATACCAATGCCAGCAACTCATGTATCTCACACTAGAACAATATAAGATTACCTTTTAGGATAATTTCCGAAAACAAACTTATCATAGTAGAAACTAAATTGCATAAGTTATCCTGCTCTCATCCTAATCTCAAAAAATGAAACAATGTACTCCATTGTTGCCTCAGTAGGATATACATGAACTTCATGCATAGCAGTGAAACCAGTAAATGAAAGCAGCTAATACTAAGTTAATGTCACATTATAATGCCAAGATATTTTCTACTTCCAAAAGACTTTGAGAATCTGAAATAGCATATCTACTAGATACGAGTAAAGCTGCATACTATTGGACTTCTCCAAACTCCACATTTCAGCGGGACTCTTACTAGGTGTTGCTGTTGTTTAAAAGACTTTTAAGAAACTTATGGTATCATAATCATCATTAGAAATTTTTACTTATCTAGTTTTACAGATTATCCTACACTTAAAAGGTATTGAAAAACCATCCAACTAAATTCTAAAACTGTTTAATTGACCTCAACTTTTCAATTTATAAGAGCCAAAATGCATCTGCATCTCACGACACCTTTATCAGTTGTCAGCAGAGTAGCAAACCATCTATGCAGGTGGCATAAAAGGTCAAAGTGTATTCATCTAAAAACTCTGATTCTCAAAAGTGACGCAGACAATAGATCAACCTGCTGAGCTGACGTCTTTGCCAAAGCCAAACTCATTAACAGACAGCGCCTACTTCTCCTTCTACTAGTCTCAACTCTCTGAGGTAAAGTAGCATTCTTTTTCCATCCAATTACATTTATGTGCTTACTGCCATCATTGAGCAACAGATCTACCTCCTGTTTTAATCAATCACCAACAATAAGAATTAGAGCATGGCCAAAATGATTTCCTTATCTTGGGAAAACAGATATAATTGTAGTTCATATAAGCATTTATTATGAAAAAAGACAAATCGCAATTTTTGCCTCATCATAGATATTTGCTAGTCGTTGCCAACTCTCAAAACGTAGAGGATTGTAGAGTAGATCATATTTGAAGAGGTTTGCATTTTGCTGCACAAATTCTTCCCCCTCCTTGGTAAGCACAAAGCCTGGCCATTTGTCAGTTGCGCTCATTTCTTCAGATAGAGCTAGAAAATAATACAAGTTGCAATATATATCTGAATATGGCTTCGATCTGCGTGCATTACCAATGTAATTAGCATATTTACAAACAAAGTAACATACTAATAAATTTGATCGTAGTTAACATAAGCAGTTTATTGAATAAACCAAGTACCTTCCAACCATCAGTGCCCTGTGTTGTTTGACACCTCCACTATCTGAAAATATTAGCTTGGTTATGGTCTCAAGATACCCTTCAGACCTGGCCTCCTCTGAGAGTTTCTCCTCACACAGATCATTATCGTCTAAGAACTTATCTATTGCATTCCCGGCTAAAATTTCTTCTGGTGGTTGAGGGAAATGCTTGCGAATAGCTCTCAATACCCTACGAAGTTTTACCAGTCCACTTCTCTGAGACATAAATAGGAAATCAACTCAAATGAAAGAGTTAGAGATAGAGACAGATAGCCACAGAAAGAGAGAGAGAGATCACTAACCGAAGAACCCTTTGCATAGGGCAGTATATACTGAAAAACATCTGCACATTGTTCCTTGGTTTGATAGTCTCCACGACTAGTGTTCCTATGCATAGTTAAATCATCATCATAGGATGAATCAGATCTAAGGTTGAGACCATATAAGCAGAAAAAGCATTGATCTAAGGCATTATCAAATGTCAACTCAAGTTCCTCCCTCTCATTATCAGCAAGTTCATTTTTTATCTCAGCAGGCTGTTCATTCCATTTTTCTCTTTTGTTCTTTTCCTCCTCGCTACTTTGCTTTTCGCATTCTATGACTGTATTACATTTCTCCAGATCTGCATGATATGTTACACTAGTTTCCCCATAAACATCATCTATGATCCTGCCCATCTCCACATCCATGCTATCTGATTTCAAATGACAATGAGGCAAAAGATGGTTATCATGTTGATCTTCCCTGTTTGAAAAGTTCAAGCAGGATTTCATCTTCATGTCCAAGGCCAAGAGATGCTTTATCGCAAACCTAAGAAATGTTCCTTCTTCACCATCCTCACCCACACAGCAGATGCCATATTCAGCAAGCAAATCATGAATTGCTACAATCAATTCAACCTGAGATTAGAAAACAAAGGTGTTGATATATGTAAGAAATGAGAATGACCATCTCAACCAAAGTTTTAAATTCCCAGAAATTGTGACTAACTTGAGTTTTAATGGGAATAGTAGGGACAAGATGTTGAAGTTTGCAGAACGCAATAACTGCATCAAGAAAACAGCATGTTTGCTTCTGTTCGGTTTCATCAGCATTTACTGATGAAGAAGAACCCTTACAGAGGTAATTAGTTGCAATATGACGCATAACTGCCACCAGCAAAGATTGAATATCACCAATAATTCCCAAAGGAACAATATTACCATCCTGCAAGTATACATCTCCAATGTTATATAGCAAAATATAAGAAATGTAAAACTCGAACGAAGAGCTATTTTAACATTCTTCATTAGCATCTTGGAGAAATAAGCTGCTGTATAAGTTTTTAAAATGAATATATGGCAAAAGATACAGTGAAATAGTCATCAACAAGATCAGCATTTAGTCGGAGGAATAAATAAGGACTCACATTGATAGAGGTCTTCAAGTGCAAAACACATTGAGAAATTGCCTTCACTTCGTCTGTTAACAAGTTATTCCAGTGCTTGCCCACATTTTCTTTTGCTACTGTGTCGCAGGCATAATATGCTCTGAGCTTAATCTTTGGTGCAAATAGTTCACAATCATCTACACCAGTTAGTACCATGAGAAACTGCAGTTTCCGTCGGTGAGAATTCAGATAAACCTCAAGATCCATTGGCTTCATCTTCTCACAAGATTTAAGTAATATATCTAAAGCCAAAAGTTCAGTAGATGCTAATCCTTCTGCTTTCTTATCACCAGCAGGGGATGGCAGTGCATCAAGGTAAACGCGGTGTGTAGAGAGTATAAGTGGAGCTAGTGAATCTATGCATTCCTGATACATTTCTTTCTCAATCATCTCAAATATAGTCTTCTCAAGAAGAAACTCAAGTTTCAACAAATTAATGTCATAGAGAATTCTGTTTATAGTTAAGTCCGTATTGATTTTTAGGTGTGGCAGCTGGACAGAATAATGAGAATCATTCCTTGTTTCCTTGTTTGTCAAAAGAGACAAGGAAATACATAACTCTTCATGAGCTTTTTCCTTTTCACCATCCACGATTGATAATTTACCACTTAGCCAGAAGAAGCGAATCCAAAAAGAATTTTTACAGCTCAGTAAAGAATTAGATTCCCAGAAATTGGTGTCTGCAACCACCAATGGTCTATTCTCTTGATAATTCTTAATTGATGAGCAACTTCCCTTTCCCACTACATGCATCGAGTGGAAAGGATAATCCAAAGCAACAGATTCTATTATTTTACAAAGATGGAAGGATGCTTCAGACATGAATTCAGTAAACTTTAAAGAATTAGATGGAAAAGATCCAAGGTCATAGTATAGTTCAGCAAGAAAAAGACTGCACTCAGGAGTACGATCCTGTCCCCAATATCTTGTCAATTTTTCCAACTCTAGGAGTTTGGAAAATGAATCTTGATATGCAATTCCCCTATTTGCAGCTTTTTCTAACAGCAAGTGACCGAGATGGTAAGCACCATAGTTTTTTGAAGTTTCTCTTACAAATTGAGATACCTCGTCATGTTCAGTATTACTAGGACATGAAACAGAACAACCAGATGCATGATCAGAACCGCTGCTTCCAGCTCTACCAACAATAAAAGGTTCTAAAAATTGAATTACAACTTTCTCCATGTCCTTACCATTGGCAAAATCCAATTCTTCTTTTCCTGGTTTACGACTCCTAAGCCTCTCAAGCCGACTGCTCCGCCTTTCATGAGGCTGTTCATCAAAAAAACTTGGTTCTCCTTGTTTTACAGCAATATCTTTTTCAGAGTAACTCTCACCAACTGAGACACCCCCATTGCTTAAGATGGAATGAAATTTTCTCTTTTCAGTAGGTCCAACATAATTCAAACGAGGCAAATGAATAGCTATCCTGACATCTCCAGGTTTTTTTTCATCATTGCCAATATTATAGGCACTACTATTCAGCGGACGTAGAATATCTAGAAGCTCATCAGCAAGGGCCACCCAAGAAAGTTCAGAAAGATGTAATTCAACATTCTTGTTTGGGTTTTTACTAGCAATTGCCCCATCAAGAACATCATCGGTTGCTTTCCTCTTGTCAAGAAATTTTAGCCGAGCATGCTTAGGTTCAAGCCTGTCTATACCTCTAGGAGCAAATGGTATTGGTTCCGAATTTGTAATAGTATTTTTCACATGCAAAGCACGCAAATGTGAGGGCCAATGCCTCACAATCAACTCAGCAACAGAAAGGCATGCAACCTCATCACCAATGGCAATTAGAACTTCCAATAGTTTCTCCATGCAATTCCCTGCATGCACAGAAGCGAAATAATTTCATTTCCTGAAGATAGCTAAAATCTAGGGAAGTCAAAACAATTAAAGCAATAGTTGATTTACTAGAAAGAAAGACCATATATAGATAAACATCAAAAGAAGAAAAAAAAAATTTTAGGCTTACAATTATTAGGGCTACAGAGAAGCCCCTGCTCAAATGCCCAGCGCGATATGCTTAGCAAACCCATTGAACATGACAGAGTTCCTAGCTGGTTCCAGACAACAGAATCTTTTGTGTCAATTTCAACAGCTTGAAGATAGCAATGCAGAGCATTCTCGTAATGAAGTGAACCTTGTTGAAGAAAAACAGTGGCCAGATTTTTCAGGGCCAAAAATCTGTGGAAAACAGAAAATTATAAAAATTATTTTGGTCCAGATGACCCCTTATCAACTTTTTACTTCCTAGTGATCAAATCAGCTTACGATCTTAGCTCCTACTGATTAAAAAAATAAACTCTTTAGATAAATAGAAAATTTTCAAATGGAATTAAAGCAGGACGAGAGAGACACAGACCTAAGCTGCAGCAAGTGATCATCACTAGGTTTACTATCCACCTAAAGTTGTAAAGAAAAAGAACAAAAACCAACAATTTCTAATTAAAATTATATTGAAAAGAACGAAGAAAAAGGGAAACAAAGAGAAATGAGAGTTACCTGAGCATTTGAAATCAAAGGATCCTGCAGGACAGACTCCAAAAGTTGTCGGGCTTTGTGGTATTCTTTGGATTGTAACTTGAGAAGGCCGTCGTGGTAGGTTTGCGTGAGATGGAATTCCTGAAATTTTTGGCTTTCTTATGAATTTAGGAAGAAAAACAAATGGAGAACGCAAGCAACAAACTTACCTGAGCTTCTTTGGTGGGAGCTAAGGGCTCCCACTGCTCTCTAGAGTCTGTATCGTTAATTGCAGCAATTGCAAACTGCAACACGCAAGTAAAGTAACTATAAACAAGTCTTTCTATGCAGCCACTACTACTCAGACCAATTAATTTTGCTTACCATTATCAAACCTCCCGCTTCAACAGATGAACGATTACACCACAGTTCAGTTTCTCTGGGTTATTTTTTGTTTTCTATTGAACCAAACCCAAACCTTGTCCTTTTATTTTACAATGCTGCTGCAACGCTGTCGTTTCCATTCTCCTGACTGTTAAATGTTACTTTCGCCTTCGCTGAGATTATATATTGCCATTGTAACAACACGAAGAACTTAAATCTCTGCTTCAGCTAATTGCAAATCACACCAACTGCTACTTCCAAAATATTTTATGGAGAAAGCCACCTCCTTTCTTCTCGGTGGAATCAATTTCGGCAAAAATAATTTCTTTTTCTAATTTTCTAATATTAAGCTACTTATTTTGACCCAAAAAAAACATAAAATAAATATTGTTCATTTAATTTTTTAATATTAAGGTACTTATTTTTGACAAAAAATAAATATTGTTCATTATCTTTTATCATTTCCAATTTCCTAAAAGTCCACTTTTATGTTCTTATATTTTTCTTTTTTGATAGAATAATTTAAAATTCTATTTTGAATGTAACATTCATATTAAAACAGATGTTTCTTTGGAATTAAATTCTTGTTATGTATCTCAATCTCTAATTCTTAATTCTCTTTTTTTTAATTTTTGCATTTTTAACTGTTAAATCTTTTTTTCGCAATTCTTACTTTCCACTATAAAATTATGCTAATTTTTTCTTAGTTGCCAATTCTATAATCATCACACCTTCTTAATTTTTGGTTAAAATCTTGAACTATTTTATGTTGAGATGATAGATATTTAAAATATTTTCTTTTTATTATTTTGAATCTTGATTTGTCTTTTAATACACTAGCTCAAAAATGGTATCCATTAGGGAAGTTCAATTGAATCAAGATAAAATATTGCAAAATACATACAAGGGCAACAATTTGAAGAATCAATACTCTTTCAACCAACACAATATAAAAGAAAACGGTAAAGAGGTATAACATAAATGGAAATCATGCTCATCCATCGCTATCCAGTCTTGTTCAACCTTCAAGTCTTCCATTATTATATTGATGTCATCATTATCATTAGACAATGACCTGAAATACGAGAAGGAAGTTTCCTATGGTAACATTATTTTTATAGATGATGTGGATTCAGTAATTTATTACTGATGAAGCTACATCAACACATGAACAAAATATTATAGAGAGTCCTATTGAGGCAAGTTTTGTCTAATGTAAAACTCATAATATCTGCAAGTATACAGATTGTAACTTGTAGTATCAAAAATATCGATCCCACGAGAAAATAGTTAAAACTCAATAAGCCTAACTTTATCTAAGGAGATAAAAGATGATTAAAATAAAATAATAACAAAAAATTAAAGTAAATAAATCAAGCAAATAATCAAATAACAAATAAGCTACTACAAATATGTGAAGAAAATCAAGGATGAAGCTTAGGATTCATTCTATCGTTATTTTGCTCCCTAACCTCTATTGATTCAACTAAGTGTTGATTCTATATCTTTTAAGGGATTGACTACTCTTTCTAAAGACCTAATCAATTAACTCTAATTGATTACAAAATTCCATATTTTGCAACCTTTCGATTCACAAAATCTACCTAACGTTTTCAACTAGTTCTTAAGTGATCTATTGAATAATTGGGTTTTCACACAAAATCTCTCTTTGCATGATTATCAATTTGATATTTGAGAGACTTATTAGGTCACTAACTGTCATTACCTAACCTAATCGGATTACTTTCGACTCACTCTTTCGATCTATTATCGAAGTATTAGCATACCCAAACATCACATCACCAGAAAATTGAATTGAAATCAACAATAATCAAGTCACAAAATAACTCAAAAGCAAATCCAAATCTAAAACTTAGAGCATCCTAAACGTGAATAATATATTCAAATCCAAGTTACACATCAAGTTTAATAAAATAAACAAAGAAAAAATTTGATTTCAACTCAAACTTGAAATTTGGAATTTCTGGATTGCTCTTCTTGCTCCTCCTTCTTATTCTCTAACTTTGGAAGATAGTGGTTGCTCTTTTTGAGTATTTTGTGTTCTTAAATAGTTCTTGAGGCTTTTAGGATTTTTTATAAGGTTTACCTACTTAATTTGGTTCCAAAATAACCCCAAAATATTAAAATTACAAAAAGAGTTGCGTTTTGAAAAAGTAGAAATTCGTTGGAATAGATGTTTGCGCTCTCTGTCACGATCGTGTTCATACTTCCAATTATTCTCTTTTCTTCAATTTTCTGTTTCCATATACTCAAACACACATTAAAAAAACTCTTGAAATATAAAATTAAGATCCAAATCATGCTCAAAACCATGTAAACACTTAGAATATAAACAAACACTGACAATAACATAATTCTAAGCTTATATACATGACAATCATCTAATAAATACTCAAAAGTACACTTAAACATCTATCAAAACATAGTATAATTAAACCTATTAGATCCTATTATAATTTCAAATTCCAATATTATTAATAGAATTTCAAGCTAAATTTGCAATTGTTCTACCTAATCTTGTTGAATGTTTGAAAAAATTGGACATGTGTAATGAAATTTAAAAGGTTATGAAGAATATTGATATAGATACAAATCCATCGATTACAATGGTTGAGATTATAGGCCATATTTATGTTCAAAGATATTTTCTCTATAACAAAAATTTAAAGAATAAAACTAGTGCATTGTTGATAAACATAACAGGTCTAAAGGATGCAACACTTTTAATGATGCAAGCATCATCTTAATTTTTTATAATAAATGTGACAATATAGTGTAACTAAGCTCAAGGCTTGCACATGGCTAGAGTTGTGGTTTGTTAGATTTTGAAACAAGCTACAATGGCTTTTATCAAACACACTCTTAGTGGATGTAAAAAATTTGAAATCACAGGTGATAATTGTTTGAAAGCTTGCTGTAACGTCCCAATAACCCATGTTAGGGGCTAGGACCCCAGAATAGTGTAAATGAGAGTATAGAAGTGCATTTCATGCATCATATGGCACATTTAAATAGGTGAATTATGTTGATATTTATGAAATAATTGTACATGCATTCATTGACATTTTCTGGGGTATGAAAAGTTTAAAATGTTCATTATGTGAATTGTAATAAGTTTATGCCTTGAATTTTAGTACGATTGATTACAAGTAGTAAATTTAGAATTAATTTATATAATTGGAAAATTGAGGGATTATAATGTATATTTGGTCTAGAAAAAATGCCAAGTGATAAGATAAATTGATATATGAAAATTAAAATTATTAAGCCTATAATTGAGTGACTTTTGGCATTGATCATTGTGGGATAAATGAACTAGTAAGTTAAAGACAAATGGCATTGATTAATGGACAAATGACTGTTGTACTTAAATGACATGTGACCTAGCTTTAATGGTAACATATGGCAGCACCTATACTTGATAAGTGTTGAACATGCATTTAGACATGTGGCCATTTCATTATATGATACCTAACACCTTAGGTGTAACATTCAGCAAGAGCAAACTTGGTTCAACTCATTTCTTGTCTTTCCTCTCTCACTCACATCACCAAAAATCTCTTCTTTCACCCCCCTGAACTTGCTTATGGTTATGCCTAATTGTTGCACAAATAATCCATGTTTTAGCCTCACAAAGTTAAGTAAAAGATCAGCTTGAAATTGCCTTACTAAGCATAGCTGAAATCCATTCAAGTTCCACCTAGATGTATGATGATTTTGCATTTTTGTTGTATTGGTTTATAGTGACTTTTGAGTTGAACTGAGAGCCTAACAAGTAAGTAAATATTTTATCTTTATAAAATGGTTAATAGTAAAAGAATGATACCTGAATTGGAATGTATTGCATGTGGGATTGATGATTAAAGTGTATTGGAATCTGTTGGCTGTAGTGTTTTTAATAAACATGCATAAGTATTTTGGCCATAACTTAATCTGTGAATATCCAAATTAGATAAATTTTGATTTAGAGTAAACTGGAGACATGTGGATACATTTTTCGTGAAGGAATCGAATTTGAATTTTGTTATTAAGAGTCTTGAAATTTGGCTTGAATTTGAGAATTGAGTTCTGTCGAGGTATGAGAACAATACGTGGTATTTTGATTATACCTTGCACGATACTGAACCAAAATGTATCAAATTGATGTCATTAGACACTTAAGACATTTTTTTTCCTCTCCATAAAAATTTAAAGCCATTTGAATTGATTTGGAAAAGATTGATTGGATGAAAGTGAGGGAGTCTACTGGAATATTATGAACTGGAATATTTTCATTTAACATGCTTCGATATTTTGATTATATCTTGATTTGTAGATTTCCTAATGAGTTTATTCTTAATTTAGATTAAAATATAGACATATGTCTATGACTTTCTTGAATAAGTAAAATTTTAATTCTATCTCAAAGAATTTCAAAATCTGGCTTGAAATTGAGTCTTGGCTTAGGCTATAACACCACCCGAGACAAAAATCATGTCCTCTTATTATCCAATAAACTGTATTGATGTAGGCCGAATCAGAGAAAAGTGTCTTCACAAAAGTTGTCTCTTTATTCTCTTAGCTTTCAATTGGTATAAATTTTGTAATTTTTGGATATTGTAATTGAGAGATATGAGCTGTATAACTTGAAAGCATGATCATGCACTAACCAAAATTTTAAAGGTATTCATTCTGTAGTATCGTGAACATAACTCATAAAATAATGAATCAAATTGTATGATCTTAGTGTCATTAGAAACTTAAGACAACGAGGAACATTTTTCTAGAAGGAAGTGTTGCCAAATTACTCCATTTACCTGATCTGAATACTCATGAAAAGTTTGACCTGAAAGTTTGTTTTCAGAAAAAAAATTTGAAGATCATTGGGGTTATGATATTATACTCCAATTGTTTGATTGAGGAGCAAACCCTAAGTACAGATTAAGTTATGTGAGTTTTGAATTATGAATGATCATGTGCTGTGAAAGATGGAAAAATAACCCGGATTATCATTGAACATGCGTTGGACAGATTTTATATACATAGATGTACATAAATGAATACTTATACCATTGTGCAAAATTGTGATATGTGTAAATGCGTTTTTCATGATACAAAGGAGCATTTAGAGGGCCATCATCCAGACATTGTCGGGACTTCAAGGCAATAGCTTTCTGGAGCGATTGGTGAGTAACTTAGATGGTCTCACTTAATATATGTTTGCTATAGATTCTGTACTGAATGTGGAATGAGTTGCTTAACTGATTCCGGACATGAAGGTCCGAAGATTCTGATTGATGAATGTGATATTGAAGTGTTCCTTGAATGTGAATTTGGTAAAATATGTGTTACTCAACATGTTTTCTTTGAATGCCGGACTAAGGGCCGATGATATATGTATATGGGACTAAAAATGTGATTGAATGGGAATGAGATTGAACATGGGAATGATTGAAAATATACTTAATTGAATATGAACGAGATGCATTTCATACGTGAATGCATGATTAGATAATGATCGTTGTGACATGAGTGGCCACCAAAAATGAGCTTGAAGCTCCGAAATATAGTATAGAGCCAATGACTCAATATATACAATGAGCCCTATATTTGCAATGGGTAAGGGACAGTATCAATGAGCCTGGTATTCACAATAGATACAGAACAGTTTAGGCACTCAGTCACAACAACGTAATAATTGAAAGTGAGTCACGTGAACATTGCACATGCACTTATTAAGTGTAATTGACTGATTGAATTGTAGTGTAAATATGTACTTAAATGAGATTAAGATATGTGCATTCTATGATATGTGGTGCAAATTGTTAAATGGAAAATTGTGAATTATATGCTTATATGATTTGATATGTGGTA
>JANIIA010000001.1:32730695-32755347 GCA_027478495.1 Erythroxylum alaternifolium
TGCATTCTATGATATGTGGTGCAAATTGTTAAATGGAAAATTGTGAATTATATGCTTATATGATTTGATATGTGGTATGAATTGGGTAAACCATTAAGGGTAGTTACATCATTGAGTTCACAAAACTCACCAAAATTGCAACGTTGATATTTCAGGTCCGAGAGAGGACATTAGAGACAGACAGACTCTACGAGAAGACTAATTCTTATATTTTTGTCAAGAAATGGCTCAAAAGTCGATCAGCTGAGACTGAAGGATTAGTTAGCACTTTATGTGCAATTCCTCTGTCAAGCAGTGTGTTATGTATAGGGATTTCACATTGTATATATTTGGAAGGTTTTGTAAAGCTACAATGTAAGTTTGGTTTTTATAAAATGAAATAAGGAATGTAGTTGGTTTTAAAATTTGGTGACTTTTCTATATAATAGTTGATGCCGTGATTAATTTGGATATGTGATTCCTCTAACATGTCATTATTATAGATTATATGCTGGAATGTCCACAGAGTGTTTTGGTATGTAATTTATGGTAATGAGGTGTTACACTTGCTCTACAAGAAATCACCTTCTTAGGACCTCCTTGATATAACAAAGTCAAATTTACTTACGAAGTTGGCTTAAAAGTTGCGAGTAAAACTTAAAGCTTTTTTTTGACGAAATTATTGGTAGCTCTTCACCAAGGTCAAAAGTGGACTTTATGAGAAGATTGTCATGCTCAAACCTTATTAAGTTACTAGTATATTGTTTGGAGGACAAAGAGCTACTAATTGTGTATGAATTCATACAAAAAAGAGGCCTGAAAAATCATCATTTCAAATATCGTTGAACCCTAATCTTATAATATTGTCTCAAAATAGCCATTGGAGCAACTCTAAGCTTGACGTGCCTTCTTATTTCACAAAAGTAAGCCATTTACAAAGATTTTACGGCCTCAAATATAGTACTTGATGCGAATTACTATACAAAGATATCAAAATTTGACTTTTATTTCCAACCTTATGGATAAAGTTATAAAAGCAATCGATTGTCCTCTACCATATTTAGTAAGTTAACCTTTAACTTATTATCTTTTTAAAATTATATTGCTTGATAAGGTAAAGAAACTAGGTAAGATCCCTCTTGCCTAGCTCCCCTCATTTTTCAATATGAATGTGGCTTCTCTTAGCTCAATCTCTTTAACCATCGATAGCCCCTTTCCACCTCTCCCCAAACACCCCTAACTCCTCTATAAGTTCACCTATTCAGGTTTCATTTGATCAAGCTTCCATACTCTCCCAAAACTAGTTTAATCCAAGACCAAAAGCTTAACTTTAAGACTGTTATGACATCTCAAGCGAAGCAATCAGGAAACTAGGTTATCTAAAAATCAGGGTGACAACCAAGAGAAGAATTTCATCCCAGGTGGGTGGGGACTGATCCCTGCACACCAAACTGAGCTATTTCCTCAGCCGGAAGGAAGAAAGTTGTCTTACTATGCTTAAAAGTTAAAACTAGAGCATTAAGTTGGCTATCACTCTTGTAGATTATTTTTCAGATAAAAGACCAGCCTTTTCTATAATAAAGAATTGGGTAAAGATAAATAGGCAAACCTTGGATTAGAGAAAATTCTCATTGATGAAGAGGAATTCTTTTTGTTCAGGTTTAGCAAAAAGTGATTTCCATTTGCACTTATTTTCATAAAATACCACTAAAATACTGGAGCATATTAAGATTAAGCTACCTCATAGTTCAATTGGAAAACCATTATACATAGATGAAAACATAACTGCCTTAAATAGAATAGGCTATGCTAGAATTTTTATTGAAATGGAAATGCACAAGGAGTTACCTCATTCACTTGGGATAAAAAACTAAAGGAAGATGGAACATTAGTGAAAACCGAAATTTCACCATTACAGTAACGGAAACATCCGAAACAAAAGCATATATATATATATAAAGGAAATTCATCATCCCTAGTGATCTAGTTACTTGTCTGAGTTTTAACAATTGAAATTAATACTTTCTATTTAGTTATCACACATCTTTTTGTACAGAAAAATACACGATCATAACTTCTCTGCATGGATCTAATGATATTTACATTGGGAATATTTGTAGTTTTTCTTCTGTTCCTATTTCTAGTTTTACTTCTCCCTCTACCAAACATATTCCTAGTATCCTAGTGCGTAGCATACAAAAAAAAAAATTAAAAAGAATCCTCATCAATGTGTTGTCATTTATCACGATTGCCAAAACATCTCCAAATCATTGCTATACAGTGAGCGGTCTTGTATCTCCAGATTCGCGACATGCCAATTCACAAGCTGAGACTGCAGAATTTTACATAGTACAAGTCCGGCTGGAAAAATCCACCATTCACTTTCATCCCTGCATCACAGCATCCCGAAAAGTCCCCAAAGAAACCAAAAAAAAAAAAAAAAGGAAACATGCCAGCAACCATGTCAGCAGCTGTTACCCGAAACTTTCCCGAGCTAGTTTAAGCTTGTAAAATCCGCAAGGATAAACTCACATGCTAATATTCCATGGGTGGAAAGGAACCTTATTTGTGGATGACTGACTGCCATAATGCACATAACCACAAAGGAATGCAACAATCTGGCAGAAGGCGAAAAGGGTAAGGTTACAAGTAAATTGACTGTCAAAAGATGAGGAAAATCAAATTATTCAAGTAACTATCCGGAAAATACTACAAACACATTGCTTCGTTAAGGATTAAGTGGGATATCTAAACAGATTAAGGCACCAACTTACGACATTAATCAAGGATGTAATGTTCCACAGCGCATAGATGCGAGCAAGACCTGCAGAACGCCTAGGTCCATGACTGAACAAGGCATTGATTCCAGCAGGAAATGGCAACAGAATGCCAAGAGGTAAAATAAGCAAAGCTAGAAAGACATCAACCAATGAGAATGAGTACAATTGTAGGAAAGTAAGTAACACTAAGCTAAAATCTCCTAAAAGAAGTATAGAGATGACCAAACCAACAAGATCCTGCACATAAGATGAAAGACAATCAGTAAAAGTGGTACAAGCAAATATCATCACAAGAATGCGGAAAAAGAGGAGACAGGCAAGGTACTAAATCAAACGAATATATTTATAAGGATAATAACCTGGTGGCCAACAGGCTTTGTATTATGCAACAAGAAAGAGAGAGGATAAAATAAACCTCTCTTTTCTTCAAGCGTTTGTATGCTGTTGGGATCTATAATTCCTCCAGGACTCTTTTTCCATCTTAAAAAGCTCTCCTTCGTTCTCTGGGCTCTACTTGTGAGACTGTTTTCTTTTGAATGACCGGATGGAATTTCTGTGTTTATGCTCTTCACACTGTTGACCAAAATGTTACAGAAACCCATGTTAAACCTAAACCAAAGCACAAGTCTAGCTTTAAGTAGCTGGACATCAGTTGCCAAAATTACCAGCCCGTTATTCAATGTGGATGCACATATATTCTAGGCTGTCAGACCACACAATCATAACAATTACATTTGCACAAGCAGAGTAATATTACCATGTATAACTTAAAATATAAATAATCACACACATGTTGCAATTACTAATAACCTGAGAAATGTCATCACAGATATGAAATTAAAATTGGCTTAGCCTATGTCCAGACGCAAAGACCACAGAGTTTTGATGTGCATTATTTATTAGGGTTCAGCATATCCTTATCATAGTACGGCAATATAATATTCCATAATAGAAAATACAATATCCCTAAACAATATCTAACTACTTTATTGTTGGATACATAAAACATTCCTATATAAGATTCATAATATTCCCACATTAAATCCTAAATCTTCATGATCTTCAACGCTCCTCAAAATGGTAAGTAATGCTACCTCTTTCCAGTTTGCATAAGAAGTTCGAATCTTGAGAATGGAGAATTTTGTGAATAAATATATATATTATTTTGTTCTGGCTATTTTTTTTATTTGTTCAAGTATTTTTCTTCCTTCTTAGCAACATTTTTTTGTTTAGAAAACCCTAAAGTCATAAAGGGAAAAGATATAGTGGTGCTCTCGAGGGCTGCTGGAAGAAAAGATGGAATATAAACAACAGCACTTTAAGTTGTCAAAAGAAAAGACAGAAGAAGATACCGATGCTTTGAATGAGCTGTCAGAAGGAAAGGCAGAAGAGGGGTAACACCAGTCTCAATGGGTTGTCAAAAGAGAAGAAAGCAGAAGGTAACGACGCTCTGAATGAGCTACCAAAAGGGAGGACAAAAGAATGATAACAACACTCTCAATTGGATTGCCAAAAAAGAAGACATAGCAGAGGGTCTTAAGAAGAATGGCTCTGAAACAAAGAAACATATGTATTTTGTCCTCAGAATCAGAACTTAACTCTAATACTACATGAAATTGAAAAATAAAGAGAAGGAAAGAAGGAATATACACATAGATTTATCGTGATTCATCGTACCCTACATTTCCCCACATAAAGACCACAGAAGGTTTTGAGATGTATTATTTATTAGGTTAGCACATCTACTTAAGGAAGTACAGTATTTTATAATAAGAAAGTACACTATTCCCAAGTAATATCTAAACTGCTGTATTATTGGACACATAAGACATTGCTATGTTGGACACATAATATTTCCATACTCAATTTTCATAATCTTCAACAATAAGGGAATGCAATCAGTACCACTTCTTACAATAAAGCCTATATGTATGTCAAGACAGTTACCTACGTGGTGCATAGGCTACTGTTTCTCCCTATATTTGCACCATCCTTGCTTGTCTCTTACCTATACAAGAACTAGGAACTATACAAATGAAAACTTTAACTATTATCTGAAGACTTAAAATAACTAGAAACTCTTCATTGAATGATCATTTCGAGCACACACAATGATCAATGAGATTAGGACAGCTCAGCATACCGTAACTGACAATTCATTGAGTCAAGGAGCTTGACAAGATGAAGAACTGCAACTAAACTTGTATTATATGATAAATAATTACCTTGAATGCTGTTCAGTTCGTTTTGCACCATCAACATTGTCAGCTGAGGTAAGTTCATTTTCTTCTATGATAGCATACACCAAGAGTCCATACTGGCAATAACCACAAGCTGTAGCCTGAACCCATGCAAGATCAGCGTGTACTCCATGCACCTTTAAAGCAGCATTGGCATGAGTTTCAAGCCATCTGAGGACAGGTCGAAATGTCACCCTAAGTCGACCTCGGCAAACTAAACGGAGTTGTGCATTCAAACCAGCCACCGTACGGTACCAGGTCGTAGGAGGGACCATCTGCAAAACCAGAAGAACAATAGATACTATACACAGCTAACATATAGAAGGTATCAGTTTAGTTAAACCCCATATTACTGAACCGGACATTACAAGTGCAAACCTTTATGCTAGGGGAGATTGAAAAAACAAACCTGACTCATTAGGCTAGTGAGAATATTGTCACTTTGGACTGAGAAAGGAGCCATATAACTTCCATCACCTCCAAAAACTATAGAAATTGGAAATCTTTGATGCAGTCGAGAAGGAAGGTCAGTCCTCTTTTCATCTCCACCAAGAAAGAAGTCCAAATATGCAAGCATTAGATCAGAAGAGGCGGCTACCTATAATAAAAGAGGGCAAGGATCTAATAATTAATGATGAGAATATACAGCAAATATTCTCCTTTGCTAGATTATAGACAGTCTATACAATCAGGATAAGAATGTACAGCAGCGAGATCACTGTCTTGGACTTTAAGGGTTTCATAGTGTAATTATCACGGAGATTAATCAGAGTATAACACTGACAACCACTTTTAAAATGCAAATATTTGCAACAAGTTAAATAACATAAGCAACAAATCTTGGACAAATAATTTATTCAAACAAAGATATCAATATCCAGAAAAATAGCATCACTAAAACAAGAAAATTTAGGTAGTGTAATCCACATGTTCACTTATTGTTAAATCAACTGTTAAAGCTCATTGAAAGCAATAACCCTAGGAACTAAGATACTGCTCCATATTCGCAAATTATGTTTTTCAGTTTCTATGATTTTACGATTATAGACTACTAAGAAACAGCATCCAGCAGCAACTCGTTTTTTTGAAAACAATTGGTGGTGCAGAGAGGAATGACATTTTTAAAGAAGTAAAAGAAAATAAATTGACCAGTAAAATATTCACCTATGACATGTTCAAGTATGTTGTGTTTGACAATCAGATAAGATACAACCTAGGTCCAACACTGATTAAAGGAAAGGACAAATGTTTTAGGGCATACAAACCTTAAGCCCTTCATAAAGAGCACGTGAACGACAAGAGCGAAGGCAAGCATGATCATACTCTGACCGAACAAATTCACGAAGTCTTTGCAATTTAATTTTTCGGCGCCATTGCTGCCATGACCATGCAAGTGGATATGCTAGAACACAAAGGATGCTGAATATGGCACCTTCCCACCATTGATAAGCAGCTAGAGCATTAATCTCATCCACAAATGCATTGAAGGCCCCCTCATATCTGCTTGTCAAATGAGGCAAAAGCATAAACAATGTATTAGAATTTTTAACATGGGTACAGTGAGAGTCCATTAACAAGAATTGGGCCTGAGTCAAATATTGCCAAAATGACTAAAACTAGTCATTTGGATAGTTGACCCTTACCACTTATAAACCCTTTAACATTTTCATGTTTAGTCAATATAGGATACTCTAACGTTAGAGTATCCCATATTGACTGGATATCATAATCGTTCCCGCAAGGCGCAGGTGAAGTTCAATTAGTACATCAACGAAACTAGTAGACCAGAGAAAAAGATATGCTTACACAATCTCTTTTATTTGCTCCGGGGGAGTGTGTGGAAGATGCCAGGGTTCACTAAAAGTATTTGGGCCCATAAAGTACATACGATGCACATGGCTCTGAGATTCCTCAGCCCTATTTGTTTCCAGAACCTAAAATGAGTAAACCATGTCAATCTGAATGAGTAGAGTCATATCCAAATTGAACAATTTTTAGATAAAAAGAATAAAGAGGCATATGAATCAAGATATAAAAGAAACAAGAATATGAAAAACAAGAGAACAGAAAGGCTTCAAAGATGGGGGTTGGAACTCCAGCATTTTTGAAACACTAAAAATAATGAAAACAACCTCATTAAGTGATTCCAAGAAAGGGAATGAATGATCTATTTGAGAGCCATGGTGAGTGGGAGCTGGCCCAGGTAATTCATCAACCCCAACAAATTTCATCCGAGCAACACTAAGCACCAAAGCCAGCAGGATGAGAAGACCAACAAGGAGAAGACCAAATAACCATGGTCCACCAAATGTGTAAATCAGCTCCTCAAGAGCTGTATAACAATGTGGCATGTGAAATCTCTCTGAAATGCATCTATACGGACAAGGTGTTTCAATAACACCACCTGTCAAATGGCCAAGGATAGATAGTTATCTTATTGAATTGACATTTCACTAGGGTTACAAAACCATCTATATACATGAACCATGAAAAATTGGCTGTATTATTGTCATGTTTATAACCGTCACCCATTTTCTGTCCATCCCCAAATTCCAGAATTTCAAGGAGAACATATTTTTTAGAACTAACAAGAATTAGCAGAACTAACGTCTCTCACAAGTCTTTGAGACTGTGTCTCAAGATCAGACAAGACCTAAATATGTATTAGACAGCACCTCGAACAGGAATATAATCAGCACGATGGGGAAGTTCATGGATGGGGCAAGAACGGCAGAGAGAACTATCAGATCCAGTAACGTTCTTATATGTGCCAACTGGACATTCCTGAAGAAACACAAAAAGTAGAAGAGGGTAAATACTCCAACAACTTTGAATTCCAATTATCTCTTCAGATAATTACTCCAAAAAGTATAAGAGGGTAAATACTCCAACAACTTTGAATTCCAATGATCTCTTTGGATAATTAGTCAACTCTTTCCAAAAACATTTTCAACAACAATGATAAATTGGTTTAAAATTTATGACAAAGCAAATCACATCATCTCTCATAACAGAAGTTCCTTGTGAAAATATAATCAATATCAAGCTATGTAGCAATCATTCTTCTTGAACACATTGCAGGATCAAGTATTCCCAGTGTTTGGGATGAAAAATCTTAGATGCTAGGAAATAATCAGGTGAAGTATAAGTTTTTGTCGGCCATAATTCCCTTCATTCACATGACAGGTTCAAAGTCTTATATTTGCAAGAAACTACAGGAGACACAAAAACAACTTAAAATACAGAGATAAAATGTGTTATGAATGCAACAAAGTCATCAGTCTTATGATACCTCACAAAATATTCCATAAAGCCCTATAGGGCAAGCTTTCCCAGTCACTGTTCCATTTTCTCCAGAACCACCCATGTCTCTGCCCAAACCTCCACTGTAAAAATCTTTGAGACATCAGAAAAGGCTCAAGGTTTAGGGTTAACAGAAAACATTTACAATGAGATACAAGATTCACTATCATGAAAAAACCTAAAGGAAAATTATTTCAAGAAGAGCAAATTGACTATTTATTCTTAAATAGGATGAATCAACATTTTCAAACAGAAATCAGAAAAATCATTGACACTAAGAACCATAACAGCAAGTAATAAGTGTCAAGGAAGATGGATAAGCATCCAGCTATGACAATTAGTTTTCGACATATTGCCAAATTAAAACTTCAACTCATTATTCAGGAGATATATCATTTCATGAAGTATTCGAAAGAAATAACTTAGAAACAAGTCTAGTTTATTGCTGTTGTGTTTCTAATGCATTTTCAAAGAAAATACTATGAAGCTGGTTTTTAGCAGCTCGAAATGATGCATTCCCTAATGTCGTCTTCAGGTGTGTCAGCAAAAGCATTGAAATAAACTTTATCCATATCACAAAAGATAAATGTTGCCAAGAACTATCAAAATCATTAGCGAGTTCTCTATTTGTGACCTAGGACCAAAAAGTGACTCAGTCCAACAACCCAATATAACAAGGTTGCCGAAGAGTGTTGCAATCTCAGCAGCATATACAGACTCATATATCATCATAATCCTCTGGTGAAATGGAGAGCCTATCAAACTATCGGGAGAAAATGAAGGTGCTTTATCAAACACACTACACAAAATTCTTACCATGCATGAAGATTGCCATTCACAGTTGCAATAGGCTGGTATACATCTCCACTAGGAATGTTGGACCAGTGGAAATGAATTCTTCCACCACCTCCACCGCCTCCATTTGGACCACCATAACCCCCACCAGTTGAAAGATCAGCAGCGTCAACAATGTTTAGCGTGTGCAAAAATATAAGTACAGTTCCACCAGAACCACCCCCAGGATTTCCATTGGTATCATTCATAGTAGAAAATTCTTTTAATGTCCCATTTTCTTTGAAACTTTCCCCATCAGCTTGTACTGAGCCTTGAACCAATAAACTTGACAAAGGATGCTCCCGCGAACCCATCACTACTCAAATAGGAGAGAATAAAAATGAGAAGAAATTACCTATAGCATATATACAAGTTTAGTAGCACAGAGTAGGTGGTTAAAACTTATAAGAAGATGAGTGAACCATGACAAAACAAGCATACCCAGATGTCACTGAAAAGGTCTACAGGTACCCATCACATATTATACAGAAATTCAAGACAGGAGAATAAATAATCTTTAAAATATTATGTTTATAGGAGTTTGACGAGCAACACTTTCTTTCGTTGATATATAAATAAGGAGCAAGCATGTTTTATTGGTTGGTGTAAGAGACTGATTACCTATGATTCCACCACCTGCAGTCACACCAGACGAATTTTTATCTCCACTACCACTACCAAGTTCACAAGGCAACTCTGAGCTTCCATAAGAAATGCCCCCTTCAACAAGACTGCCATTGTAATACCCATGCCCCCCCTTACCACCATGGCCAGCACCACCACCAACACCATTGCTTAAAACATCACCTCTGCCCACACCACCTGTGCAGCCTGCACATAAAAAGCCATGTCATAATCCCATTGTCATCTAAAACAAAACTTCAACAGAAATTTATCCCCCATTATTACATTCATCAAATCTGTGTGTGTGTGTGTGTGTGTGTGTGTGTGTTGTGTGTGTGTTTGTGTGTGTGTTTGTGTGTGTGTGTGTGTGTGTGTTTGTGTGTGTGTGTGTGTGTGTGTGTGTGTGTGTTTGGTGGGGGATGTCAGTGTGTGCTTGTGTATCACGGAAGGAGTATAAAACTGATTAGAATAGGTATAGCAACTGACAATTAAAAAAGAAAGTATATAAAAGGGAAAAGAACACACCCATCCCAGATGCGCTTATTGTTCCAGAAGACAGGACAGATATAGTTCTAGCCCGGTGGAAATGGACAACAGATCCTTGTATAAGTCCTTCCACAGAGATATCCTCTACTCTGCATATCTGAATCAAACCAAAACAGTTACGCAAACCACCAATAATTGAGTTCATTAACGCGAAAAGTATGATCTCTGTTCAGCCATCACCTGAAGAGTGAAAGACAGAGATGAGTTCACATTGCAATCCTCAGGGGGATGAAGTAGTTCAAAAGGGCAAACCTCACTTTCACAATGGAGCCTCGGTGTACTGGAATAATACAATACAGGAATCGAACAAAATACAAAGGTAAAAGAAAGTGATAATCAGATAGAAATTAAAACTCACATAGCATCACTAGTTGCATTCTCCAAATGGCCACGCAAAATAGATCCAGGTCCAACCTTAAGTACAGATGGAATTAACTCTTAGGGTCATTGATTGTCAAAAATATTAACTTACTTGAGCACTTTAAGCGGCATAAACACATTTTTTCTAAAAGCTAATGAGGGTCCATGAAAAGAGTTAGATAAGTAGGCCAATGAGTCTCCCAGTAACAAATACAAGATGAACTGAACATAAAGCTAGCCTCAATCAGTAATCATATCATACTTGCTTTCCAAGGTAAGAAAAAGTAAGTAATCACACTAAACTGGGGTCTGGTCAGACGGACAAGAAGATCAAGACTAAAGAGTCAATTAAGGGCCCTTGAAGTGTCTTCAAATAGCGTGAACAGGGACTGGATCCTAACATTAAAATGGCATGAAGTTTTAAAGTGACTAGTTAGTGCTAGACACCTGCGCCACCACCAAAAAACAACTTCGAAACTAAACCATATGTGAAATGTATTAATTCTTTGCAAGCTTCGCACATCAAATTAGCTAAGCAGGCGATAGCACCGATGACAAATTAGTCATTGAGCATTGTAACTACATTGAGCCACAATTTTGCAAGACACTCTTCATCCTCCAGAAACTAGAAATTAAACTATAGGTCACAAAAATATATTCTAATATAGCAACTTACGTTAATACTGTAAAATAGAGAGAGAACCAAACGCTCAGCTTCAATCCAGTCACCTTGTCCCGACAAATTCAAGAGACCTTGTCCATGTACACCAAGATTGGCATTAGAATGTATGACAGAAGTCTCCTGCTTCAAGCAAAACTAAGATATTACACGAATGTTTTAAAGCAACATCTTAAGCAAATAAGAGATACTAACTGAGAAAAGTACCTTTAGAACAATTAGATTACTAGCCTCAAGTAAAGATGTTGCAACAGTTGCATCCCCACCACCGTCTATGAGCATTTTTGAATTCCACATTAAGAATATTTTAACACTCATGCGTAATGCACCATAGACCTGAGATGCAATGTAAGAGAATGTGAAGCAAGCATATCAGTTAGAATCCACGTAACAAGCTTTACGCGACTCGAAAATAAGCAAGATTAAAGGTTGACCTAAGGAATGGACAACTAAACATTCCATGCAAGAAGAATACGGACGTACTCACCAGATGCTTGTGACTAAATATACAATATAAGGCTTCATAAAGACTTTGACTAAGAAAAAAAGAGACAAAATAGATCATATGTACATATATACATACATACATATATATGAAGTATGAGAAAGTTGAAATATTAAAAACTGAAACAGTAGATCTTCTCGGGTTACTTTCATCCAGAATACATACCTAATATATAGATAGTTCACGTAAGTTAAATATTCCCCAACAAGCAATCTCACACAAAACTCTTCAGCTATGCACTTGCAAATGGAGATTTTACAAATAAGATGCTATGTAGCTTACTTTGATGACGGAGTCACTCATTAACAGCTCTTCAGCTAGCAATTCAAATTCAGATGTACCATAATGAGACAGCCCAAAACTCAGCAATCCACTACAAAGGAGACTTAACTGTCCCTGGACCTGAATGTGCCACCAAGAAAAACACTATGAAGTAGTTAACATATAAAGCAACTGGCCAGAATGTATCAACAGAAAAGCACTCCTGGAAACAAGTCAATTCAGAGGAGATGTCTAATGGAAGGGAATAATATATTAGCATTGCAGACTCATCTAGAGCTTGAAGAAGTCCTTCATCAAGCATCAGGTCAAGTGTTAGACATGGTGTATTTAATTTACAGATATTTAATGCACATCATAACCTGTATAGAGCCAAAGTTTATGAATATAAAGGTTATGATGGAGAGGGGAAGTGACAGAAGGGGATTGAGATCCTTTTTTCAGTAAGGAAGCTGCACACGGGAATGAATCTTTCTTCCCCAATTCAGTAACCATGTCTACTTCCATGAACAAATGAAAATGGGACTAACAAAGAAGAAACTTATATGATGTTGTGAAGAAAGGAATACCATGATAGGTAAACCAAAAATCAAATACCTGGACACGACTCCAAAGCAAAGGAACAGCAGCTCTAGCATGATTCTGAATATATACATTAGTCCAAAGTGGCTGATTGGGAAAATCTAATAGAAGTGTATCTGTTTCAGATGACATATTGTAATTGTCAACTGTAAGGCTTCGAGGCACAGCATCATATAATGTGCCAGCTGCACCTGCATTTTCTGGACAGCCACGACTGCTTCCTCCTGCAACACCACAATAACGCTTGCGTATTATCCTATACTCAGATATCTAACTAAGTACTAAAACTAGAAGAAAGATTTCAAGCGCGCCTCTCATATCGATCTCCAAGCAGTTCCAATATCTCAACAGCAACTATTTTAATAAATAGCAACACACCACATAGGAAAGAAAAAAAGGGGAGAGAGAGAAGGAACATTTGTATAACAATAATCCCATAAAAATGCTACCTTTTATGTTTGACTACCCTCAATTCAAGTTTTTTGAGTGAAACTCTCCTTGAGGCCAAAAATAAAAAATGGTAATCTTCTTAAATATTCTAAAAGAATGAAATGGTTATAATTAGGAGTCGTGGTTCCTGGAGAGAAAAGTCAAATAAGCACATCTAAAATAAAATTAAACTAAAAATTAAAGGTATGATTCTTTCACAAGCAAGGCTTCATTACGAATTAACAAGACTTAAGAGAGAAGATATAACTTTTGCATCAAGTCTACCGTGTGATTGTTCGAAAAAAAGTAAAGACAATAAAAAAAGTAACAGAATATGTAGCTTTAAGTGTATCAAATGGTCAAGAAAACTTATAAAAGGTTCAAGACCTCAAGGATCTAAGACCCATGAGAAAAGTTTGGAAGTTGATAGCCATATAACTGATAAGACTGCAGCTAAACATAAAACAGAAGTAAGAAGAGAAAATGATCCTGAAAAGGGTGACCAATAAGGAAATGAAATTCGTTGAAACAATTAAAAATTAGCAGAAAGATAGTTCATTCAGTGTATAGATGAAGTTGTATGAAATGTGTAGTGCTAACCCAGTTCTCCACCATTCACATGATGGTAATCAAGCCTACTGCAAGGTTACTAGAATAGAACTTTTCTAAATTGTCATAGCTGAGGTATTTAAATTTTTCATTAATTTCCAAGTATACTGACTCAAATGCTGTTCAGTACATCCCTAAACCCACTATCTTTCTTTCATACAAAAGGTAGCTCCTTACAAAGTAGAAAGAAGAGGAAGAATGCAAACGATTATGTACCATCCTCACCAACCACAAAGACAAGATGCCTAAAAAAAGAAATAGAAGACAAACACACACACAGAGAGAGAGAGAGAGAGAGAGAGAGAGAGGAAAAAAGGCCAAGTGCCATGCCTTGTTCATCTACCACCTCATTAGGTAGAAGGCAAATGCCTGTTCAACTACACATATAAAATAACATGTTATAATTTCACAAGGTACAAACTTGGTGGCTTTTGTATTTTACGAATGACTATGAATTTCCTTAGTCAGCCCTATGTTGGCTTTTATCAGGAAGAGAAGGATACAATTGAGGAATTAAGAGAGAAAAACATTGTTCAATATGATCACTCAATACATAATGGGGATATGCCGTCAGTAATGTCTATAAAGATAGAAACAATTCTCACCATGAACAAAAATTTCAGGTTCATTATGCCTACTGAAAACGTTAACTGAAACTCGCCCACCACCACCACCACCGAAACCATCACCTCCACAAGCACTTATGTTACCATTTCCTGTCCTGCTCTTCACAAAGAGACATTACAAAGACATTAGAATATTAATAAGAGCATATTCTTACTGAGAGACTTAAAAATACCATTTTACAGAAAGCATAGATGTTTAGGAGACTAATCTCCACCACATAAACAAGATGGGTAAAAAGGAAAGAACCAAATGACGATCACTGCTGTGGGACCTGTCAAGTTCCGATTTTCTGTTTACTCACAGATCACAGATAAAACTACTAAATTTCGGTTAAATACACTCTAGGCTTCTCCAATAATGTATTATAAGGTTTCTTTTCTTTAGTATGTATATAGATGTCTTCCAATAAATAAGAATGATCAAAGTGACCTCAAATATAACCAGCCAAGAGCTCCAAATTAGCAAAAATAACCCAAGGCTTAACAATTGCTGACACTCGAAGTCTCAGAGCTAAAATTTTCTTAATATGACAATCTTAACTTACAAGGCTTCAACCATATAACCAAGTAACAGTGCAAGACAAAAATAGTCCGAATTATAAGGTTCAACCCAACGCTGATTTCACATGCAGGGCACTACTTGTAAGTTCTTATTGATCATGCAAAACGCAGTAACAGGTGAAAGGTATAATTTTTTGAAAGAAGTGGACTAAAATTCCCATGCAAGTGAGTGGGCGGATAGCTTAAAGGGGCAATTCTCTTCAGGAACCTTAGCAATTATAGAGTAAGATCTTCTTATGGGAATAAAATCTTATTTGGATGCTTGATAAGTTAAGAGAAAGCAGAAAGGGCATAAGTTATGAGCACACACACCATTTTCTCTACCCAAAAGAATTTATAAAAAAAGAAAACAGAATTATCTGCATGACAAACAAAAAAGGTGAAAAATAAGTTAGAGATGAATATGTTAGGAAAACATAACATTTTTTGTCAATTAATAATGTCTTAAACATCAGCTATGTGCAGCCTTCTAGCAGCTTTCTTATTAAAACAATTAAGTCCAGGATCAACTTATGGTCACATCAATGCTGCCTCTACCCACTAGTCCTGATTTAGATATTGTAATTAAGAGCATTTAAAAATACTTATAATAGAATATTAGCTTCGGATAGACTAATAATCCACAATGTCCTGTATGGACGCTTCACTTTCAGTAACTATAAAAAGGGGAACGAACGGCATCATCCAACTTCTCTAAATTCCAGGGGAAAAAAAAAAAAGTAGCAGTCGATGTAACATTCCTTAACTTGAGTACATCCACTAAATCTTGCGTTTAATGATATTTCCACAATATGTCAACTAAACTAAGCCAAACACTTCCACTAATTAAACACTTACACTTTCTTTCTCGAATCTTTATACAGTAAACCTCAAATTCCCTTCATGAGCAATGTTAGCTGATTATAGATCCAAAAGAAAAAGATATAGAGAGAGCAAAGAGACAAAATACTTACATTTTGTAGGCGGTTATGTACACACTGCCACCAGAGCCACCACCTCCTTTGGTTCCTCCGTCCCCTCCATCAACCGAAATTCGCCCATCAACTTCCAAGTACTCCTTTATAACCAACCTCACCCTACCACCTCCTCCACCTCCGTAATTCACCTCCCTACTTGTACTACCTCCTTTGCTCCCATAGCTCCATGGAGTTTGCAGAGACGACCACGAATAAGCATCCCCTCCCCACACATCCTCCGGAAGCTTTCTCTGATCCACCAAACAACAAGCTCCTCTCCCTCCGTGTCCTCCGCCAGCTCCTTCTATGCCATGCGGCGTACCACTTGTCTGCTCCGGCGGCTCCCCTCCCAATCCCGTCGTGTTCACAGCAGAACCGTTCCGGAAGCTCGCATTAGAAGCCTCAAGCTCGAATGTTCCGGTCACAATGGATGACAATACCGACAAAGTGAAATTGCCACCAATGTTGACAGCTATTTCACAACCTGCTATAGCGCATTGGAGTCTCACACTGGGATGGATGTAAAAATTTCCTATCCCTTCTATGTACACGTCGTGAGTGAGGTTCACATCTGACACTATCTGACACGTGGTATCGAGCGAGCCGATGCCTCCGAGATCATCTTCACAGGAAACCGAGGGTAAGTGCGGCGGCGGAGGCGGCGGAGACGGAGGGGAGTAATCCTGGTGAAAGAGGATGGAATCGGAATCGAGAAAATCGTCGGAGAATGAGAGGACGAGATTAGGGCTTGTGGTGAGAATAGTTACAAAGAGAAGGAAGAGAGTGAAGGAGCGAAATCGAGCCATTTACTGGTGGTACAGGGGATTAAGCTCCAAATTCGTCAGTGGAAGCACGAAGATTGTAACCGCCATGTGAGAGACTCAACAGGAAATTGAGCGAATCATGCCAAAATAGAAAAAGGAAAAATCTAGAACTGGTTTCTTAAAGAAGAAGAAGAAAAAAGAAGGTGCCCCCCAATCTTTTTTATGGAAACAGAATGACAAGTGATGGACGAAAGGCAAGAAAAGGTCAAAGGGAGAGAGAGACATCTAATCCAATGAGGTCAAGAAATCCTAAGCGCGGCCGTTGTCGAGAATTCATTGGATAGGGAAAATTCATATTTGTCCGACTTTCTCGTACTCATCCAATGAGATTCTTGAGACGTTATCATTGAGTATGGAGTGGCGTATAGATGATTTGTTGAGTTTTAGTGACCCCATGGAGAGATGATGTGAGTAGCGTTTAATGCACATCCATCCTAAATTGAGTGACAGGATCATGCGGACCTAAGCATCACACCAAATTCTGTTTCGAGGTTTCTCCAATTCGTAAAGTAAAAACTTCACCCCCGCAATGGCGGCATCTTCTATGGATGCCCAATTTCGGAACTGCCGGACGGGCTTACCAGAGAATTGAGATCAGATATTTTTGTATTATTTATAATATTTTATTAAATATATGAATAAAATTTAATAGAATGGGATTAGAATAATTTGATGATTAGAGAATTACAGCAAAGTGTAATTACTCGTTGATTGACGTGAGAGCGGGGCATAGAGCTAACAAGTGTCTGTAGGTAGGGCTTCGCTAAATTAAATCGTCGAAATTATTGTCAGATCATTAAATTTTTATTCGTAACTAATAAAAATGTAAATTAATTGTTTAATTTGATTTTATCTATATAAACTGCTAATTCAAGTCAAATTGTTGTAATATATTTATAATGCCATACAACATAATTGATATAAAATACACTGCAGTATAGATAATGTAATGTATTTGGATTTATTAAATATATAAATAATTTAAAAATTAAAAATTAATGTGTAATTTACACTTCTATTAGATAGAAAAAGAATAGTCAATTGTTCTACCTATTTTATAAAATCAAGAAAATGCAATAATATTTTCTAAAACATAATTTAAAATTTTAAATTTAGTAAAGAGATTTTATTTATAATTATTGTCTAATAAATATTTAAATTAAATTTGGGTATAAATATATCATAATTAAGTTATAGGAAGAATATTTAACACAAAAGCGAATTTTGAAAATCTTTTAAGAGAGTTATGTCAAAATATGATATGAACCTTTAATACATTAAGTGATTAAGAAAATATTTCTTACGTGATTGAGATGTTAATTGCGAGATAAATTTAATTGTTTAGGATTCTTCTTCATCTTATGCGTAGGAGATTATGAAAAAAGTTGTTCTTACTCCGAAGAAAGATGTCTGGAAAAGGTTTTTTTTTTTTTTGCACATTAAAGAAAACAATAGTAAGTAAAGAATTATCAAGTTTTATATATATATATATATTTGTTTTAGTTTTTAGTTTTTTAAAATAAAAGTAAATTTGTATTTTATTGATAATGTATATTAGGTAAAATATAAAAATAAATAAATTAAAATAAAATAAAATTTACTATCGTATAATATTTAATATTAAATTATCACTAAAAATTATTTTATTTTATTAAAATAAATAACTTAATAATTAAATTTTTACGCGTAAATTAATATTTCTTTTCAATATATATTTTTAGTTATTAAAACAAATTTTATTTTTACTTTATATATTTTGAAGATAGTTTAAATTTAATTTATATTTATTAATAATTTTATACTTTAATATTATAATTAATTATAAAATTGAATTAAATTAAATATTAAAATTTTCTACAATTATTAATAACAATTGATATAAATATTGAATTAAATTATTCATAATTCTTATTAATAATTAATATTAAATAATATATATTTAGTTGATAATCAATCTTATAATAAAAATAACAAACAAAACAATATTTTATAGTTTTCATAAGTTACGAAAACTGAAAGAAACAAAAACAAAAATAAAAAATAAAAATAAAAAATTCAAACAAAAAAGTTTTTTACTAAACTTAAAAAATAAAAAACGTAAAAATAACCCTGATTTTACCTCTCTTTTTCTTCTCTGTTTAATTATAATTATGTTCATTTCATATTTACTTTATATAAATTTGTCATAATATTTATTAAAATAGGTAATTAATTTATTAAAATTTAAATTGGCACAAACATATGCAGATAATTCACCTTTTTTCTTATATGCCATATCAAGAGGACTAACAATTAGTAGGCATATAAGAGGACTAACAATTAGCATCACAGTGAATCGCATTCATTGCGTACATTTTTTTAATTTTAAAGATATTTAAGTAAAGATAATTACGGTATAATTTTTTTCACTTTTTTGCCAAAAGGGCCAATTTATTTATACTGTTCCACTTGCAATAAAAACGAATACTTATTTTAAAAAATTAGAATGATAGTTTTTCTTATATCTGAAGATCTTAATATACTAGTGATCATAGAGAAGAGTGTATAGAATAAGAATGACGATAAATACATTTTATTGAATAATAAAGCAATGCCCATTTTTTTTCTGCGTTAGATAGAATTGTGTTATCTAAATTTTGAATTTATAAAAATGCTTATGATATTTGGTTTACTTACTGACAGTAATGATTGCCATAATAATATTGGTATTAATGATATTAGTATCTCTTGTTATGAGCTTGGTGAGAAAATAGAAGACAATCAAAAATAGGAAAAAAAAGGACCAAGGGAAGAACATAACATTAAATACTACATGGGATGATACAAGTGATTCTAAATGTAGAGAATAATATAATCAAGTGGCTCACATGTGCTTCAAGAAAAATGAGGATTTGGTATCTTCTAACTCTTTTAGTGATGACTGCAACACTAAGCTTTCATATGATTAGTTATTTGAATATTTAAAGTTACGAGCACGAAAAGGAAGACAATTTCTTTCAAATATAAAACGATTAAAAAACTTTTAAATATATATATAATTGAGAATGAGAAATTGAAATGTGATACACATGACGTTAAATAATCTAATAGTGTGGTTGCTACTAATAATAGTGAGCATAATTATTGTATAGAAATGAGGCATTAAAGAAAGAGATCAGTGGTCTTAAAGAGACCTTGTTTAAATTTGCTACTAGTAATGAAAAATTAGAATGCATGATTAGAGCCCCTAAAGGTTCAAATTATAGGCTCATAAAAAGAGCTTATAATCTCCCATATATCCAAAATATAGTATTATATCACTCATATTATCCACGAAGACTTAAAAATGCAAAAATGCCATATCCTTATACGTCTTTGTCATATGGCACTGACACTTTCAATTCCTATCATTCGAGACCTTTTTTTATGTTGATTATGGATATATAAATAGTAATTTTTTGAGATAATGTATTTTAAGTAAACCCACAAGGAGATGGGTTGCAAAGGAATCAAAAGTTAACACCCAAAATGACACAAGTTTATAGGCACCTAGAATATATTGATTTATTTGCCTTATAGATCAATATCAAGTAGTATCAAATGTATATATACAATTGGTATCACTTCCATTGATATCAAAATGAGGAACAACAATGGTATACCTAATAATTAATTTCTAAAAGATTAACAATTTATTTCAAAGGATCAAATAATGAGACCTTACATGAGTTAAGGAAGGAAATTCTTATGAGATGACCAATTATTAAACCAAGTAAAGAAGAAAAGAGGTATATATTAACTGTTTTAGACCATGAGTAAAAAGTTTTAGACCAATTAAACAATAATCATTTTCAAAAGTTGTTAAGAAGTAACTTCCTATTTAGTTAGGGGGTTAGCTAGTAGATACTTGATGTGCATGTAATGTATATATATTTATTAGTATTTTTCTACATTTTTTATTCAAATTACCTTGATTTAATCAATTTTATGTTATGTTTCAAGTAATTATAGAGAATTTGTTTAGGAACACTATTAGTTAAGGATTTTACAATGTAAAACAAGGAGAAAAATCATTCTTGGTTGAATATGGCCTGGCATACAAATGTGTCTGAGGGTATGTTCCTTACTAAGTAGAACAAACGGAAAGAAGATTAAACAGGTTCATGTGCCAAGGCCTATTCTATACTAGAACATTGTTGTAAAGACATGTTTTTGTACACAGTCATGTTAAAGCCTATGTTATATAATGAAGAGATACAACGTGATTCACAACCTATAACACTAGTATGTTAATTCTCATGTTCCTCTCGAAAAAGTTGTAGTACGAGGCACAACTATATCTCGAAATATGTCCGTAAAGAGATGTAAAAACTCTAAAAGAGGAGGAATTTTCAATTTAATTTTATGTTTTGGTTAATTTTAGCCTTTTAATGAAGATAGAAGCCCTAGAACACATTTTGTAGCTATAATCAATAAAGGGGGAGATCAAGAATCATTTTAAGGAAGTGGATCACATTAATGGACTAAGATCTTTATTATGATAAGATCCTTTATAGACTCTTTAATTCTTTTGTTTTTAAATTATCTAAAGGATAATATTTGTTGAATTATCTTTACATCTAAATTAGAAGGAACCTAGTTAATTCATTATGAATTGATTTTGAGTTTCTAATAAAGGGTTTTATGTTTACAAAATATATGTGTTGTTCTTAAAGCTAGTTAGATAAAAACGAAGATTAAATATGATCTAGTTTGTATGTAGACATTGTCAAAAGAACCTATATATAAATTGACCTAGGCACTTATATTAAAGATTTAAAGTTACTAGATATATATTTATATAAAGAAATATATATCCTTCCAATATTAAGGTGACCCTTTTTAAAGTATGAGTACATTCTTATAGGTGTTAATTAGTTAAACAATTAAAAGATAGGTAGTTGTAAATCAAAAGGTGACAATTCATCACATTAGGAGAATTTGAAACTTCAAACTATACAATCTGTAAGTAATTGAATTAAGAGTACATGATAACCCCAAGGGGAATTCTAATACAGTTGTTATATCATATTTTCTTTCCTTTTATTATTTATTACTTATTTGTGTCTAATGATATCTTGATCTATTCAGTTTAACTTTGGTTTAGCTTAACCATATCACTCTCTTAATTATGGACTAAATAATAGAGAAAATTCTGACATTATACTTAATTTAGAATCATAGGATTAAACTCTACTTATCACTACAATGTTTTTTTAAGTAAAATAATATCATTGACTAAACCTTTCAAAGGCATCATTACAATAGAGGAAGGGCATTCTTTTATCTAGTTCTCAACTTACCTGTAACTCTGTAGTTCTTTTACTTACATCCCTTCTCTTCTACTTATCATTACAATGTTTACCTACAACTCTATAGTTCCTCTACTTACATCCCTTCTCTTCTACTTATCACTATAATGTTGTAAAACAATAGGTTCACTTACCTATAGTTTTGTATTATGTTATTGGAGAAAATATTCAATGAAGTTTTTAGCAACATTATCAAGGATATATGTAATATTAAAGAGATTTAATAACTATTAATCTTGTCATTTTCTTTTATTTCTTTGTATATTCTTTTATTTATGTTATCATATTCTTATATTAATTTCTAACTATTTGTTTATGTACTTCAAGATGCTTTGGTTTCATGTTTAGCCAACATGTTAATATAGAGGGAGAGCATGAAATCATATTGGATTTTGTGAAGCCATCATTTATGGGTACATAATTCAATATAACTAGATCAATAATAGCAAAATTAGATCTAAGATCAACATGAGCATTACCCAGATGATGTAATAATTTATACAGTTTGATACAGTATAAGATGAGCATCCATTATGTATATCACCAATTTATTGGATATATGTGATATTTTTAAGATTAATAAAGTAACTAATGATGCTATAAGGTGGAATTTATCCTTATTCTTATAAAAGGTTTGTGAAAAATAATGGTTGAAGACATCAATTTTAGCTTCAATCATTTCGTAGGACAACTTAGCAAAATAGTTTCCAAAAGCATAGACTATAAAACTTTCAAATGATATCTACTCCTTTTTCCATTATGACAATGAGACATTCCATGAGACATATAAGAGATATAATAATTTGCTAAGGAGGAGTCCATAATATAGTTAACCTACTAGTTACATGCTGAACGAACCAAATTGTTGGACCCGTTTTTGGAGCCCATCTATCCAAAATATCAAAATACGTGAACGTATTTAGGATGTTGGCCCTGAAGACTGAGAGGTTCAAATCGAGATGAAAGTAGCAGCGTCTACATTGGTGGTCTTCGCCGCGACAAACTCAGTGTTTCGCCGTGGCGAAACTACGGTGAGTACCACTAAGGACCTTTCGGAAAAAGTTCGCCGCGGCGATGGTCTGACTTCACCGCAGCGAAGTTAACAAGGTACGTCGTGGTGAGAAGCTTGACTTCGCCGCGACAAAGTTACCAAGATCAAAGAAAATACCCTACGGGAAAGGTTAGCTGCGGCCAACCTCTGGCTTCGCTGTGACGAAACCCTCAATTCACAACCCAAAACCTAACAATCCAACATCTATCACTAAACATCCAACAGAACTTAATACAAATACATATACAATCTTCCCACAAAACCATTTACAACTCAACCAAAAGATCAATACAAACATATTTAAAGAACTTCTTAAACTCTAAATCTCATTATCGAATCAAATGAAGTTTGTACATAGCTTTAGTTCATATTAACAATTACATCAATGCTAATATAAAATACAATAGATGCTCATGTTTGATATGCATATAAAGCTATCCGAAATGTTTACTAACTTAATACAAAGCTCTCTAACTATCTTGGAGTTTTGCCCAAATGCCTTTCAAGGATCTCTAATTTTCTCTTTCTACACTTGAGGAGGGAAAATTTTGGGTTGAGCTACACAGCTTAGTGGCTAATATATTTATAGCTATTGACAACAAGCCACACAATCAAGCATATATGTACATATATATTTCTATCAATATACATCGATATTTCATTTTTAATCTAGCAATTAACCCATCAATAATTCTCACTCAAAGATTCATAATTAAAGATGCTATCATTGCTAGATTATATTCATAATTAAAGATGCTATCATAATCTAGCAGTTATGATTTTTAGAAGTTGTATTATTGTTTAGAACGAAATTTATAGGACATACTTGTTTGAAGTGAATTTTGACCCCTATAGAGGTGGAATTTGTTTATGAGTCCTTCATGGAAATTGTAGGTATTTCTGTTATCTTTCCATTGATACCAAATTTGTAAAATATGGAGTTCTGAGTGAAATTTTATGTAATTTGGAAAAAGAGAGGAAGGCTAGTGAAAGAAAAGAGAGTAAGGTTGCGATTGTGACGCGGCACGATCGCAACAAGACTGACAATGTCGCGATCGCGACGCGACTCTGTCGCGTCATCACGATCGTAACGCGTTACGATCGCGACAAGCGACGTTGCTATCGTTCGTGAGCGCGAGCGCGCGGGCGCGCGTTCAGTGCGCGTCTCGCAACCGCGAGACCGTCGCGAGTGCGAGTGGCCTATTGGTAATTTTTCTGATATCCAACCCCTTTTGTCATTCAATTGCTTCTAACTTTTGCATCCGACCTCCGATTGAGCCGATTTTGGAAGCATTGGATTTCTAAAATAGTCTTTCACCTCTCCTTGTCAATTTGTGATTTTTGTGTGAGATTTTTGGAAATGTGGATTAAATCAAAATGAGTGGACCGATTAAAGGAATATTTATTTTTGGGTTAAATTTCTGATTGATACCGGGATTGTCATAAACATGCATTGTACTCCTTTAAATTCTTACATATGCATTATTATACATTTTTTATTGTTCAATTTGTAATGTATGTGTATTTGATTTGTTATAGAGGCGCCTTTGGAACG
>JANIIA010000001.1:32757920-32768235 GCA_027478495.1 Erythroxylum alaternifolium
AGCACTCTCATCTCTTAATTAGAGGTCTCAAATTCGAGTCTTGAAAATGAAAAAACATATTTGACTAGCACTTTATTCCTTACGGACTGACCCGGTGTAAGCTGAAATTAGTCTAAACGTAGATGACTTAAAGGCGTCTTCCTATTATTGAGACCTTCTTAAAACACCTAGTGAATTAATAAAAAAATATCGAACTTGACATTCTTCAGGTAAGATAATAGAAAGCATACACATATAATTAAACATGCTATACCATCATTAATCATTCCGGGATTGTCATACTAACCTACAATCAATCAAGAAACTTTTAAAGAACAATAGACCAAAAAGTCTCGAAAAGATGCATGGATTACCCAGTAGCCAACCGGTCAATAAAAATGAGCAACATAAGCTTGGACCTCCAGCGTGCATCTCCACAGCCATAGCATCGACAACATGCCTCAACCTCCCTACAGTGGAGGAGTCCTCTAACATTCAATATCCCCACAAATGTCTTCCATTTATTTCTACTCCAGTCTACTTCCCACAACCAACTCTGACGCAGCACACGTCACTATCGCTACCCCCATTGCCACTCCCACCGCCACCCTCCCTATCACACCACCTACAAACTCTTCCCCTCTCTCTATATAACAATTAATCACATACCAATCAATCCCACCAGAGTACACGACGCCGTTTCCTGGTGAAGAAAAGCTCAAAGTTGGCAGGTTTTTTAGTAAATGAGCCCCAAAGTGGAAACTTGTAGGCCTTGTCTTGTTTACCGTTCAAGGTCGTCGACAGTTTCTTGAACGACTAAATCGTCGGTCAAAGTGGCTGTTTATATATGGGCAGTTTTATTTTTCTTACGGCATCTCCAACCTGTTCTTTCCTTCCCTCTAACCAACAGCTGTCTTTTTTACACACACAAAAATTCAACGTATTCTTTTTTAATTTTATTTTTTATTACTAAAATTATTTTATAAAATTAACTTTAATTTTTTAATGTATATTCATATTATTATTTTTTTTATATTATAATTATTTAAATAAACATATAATGAAAATATTATAATATTTTTTAAATAACAAAATAATGAATGAATGAATGAAAAAAAGAAGAAAGAAAAACAAGAACTAGAAACTTGAAAAAAAACATGATTTTGGAAGAGGATGGGGGTTGATCTAAGGAGTGTTTCTCTCCCTATCAAAGTCTTCGATATATTATAGTGTATGGTTTTTTTTTTGGAAAATTTGAATATGTAAAGCCTTAATTCCAGTTCAAAATGTTCTCAAACTATACAACTTCTGATACAAGCTACTGACTAGAGACATACAAAAGTACAAATAAAAGTTTTAATCAATTACTAGACATCTACACATGTTAACAGTGTATAGTATTTAACTTTATTTCAAGTAGATGTTTTAATCAAGTACTACACGTCTAGAATTCCGGTTTCACGTGTTTTTATATAAATAATAATTATAATTAATATAAGAAATAGATCATTTAATTATCATGCAAATATAAAATTACAAAGTACTTAAAATATTACAATTGGTTACATCAAAATATTATGTAATAAGAATAATATAGGTACATAAGTATAGCAATAAGAATTCATACTAAGACATATAATAAAATAAAAGTAAAACCTGAAAAAAAAATTACAGTTAAAATTTTTTTATTCATATTGCATATATAAAAATTAACATATACATTAAATATATGTGAAATTAAAAGAAAAGAGAAAAAACGAAATGCCTAAAACTTTATTCAATGGCTATCTACTCAAATTATATTAACCTCAATTTTTATTTTGTACGAATTTTTCATCATTAAGAAAAGTCTCATCATCATCATAAATTAAACTTATTGCATCAAATGACATGTTAATACTTTTCTAATCAAGATTATCTTCCGAGTCACTTACAATTATAAAACTTGGCTCCTAAAAAACACAATCTACTAACGATCACTCTAATAATGACAAATTGGATCAATAGAACTATTTGTTCTACCAAAAGTCATAGTAAACAAATAAAATTAAATTATTAATAATTTATGAGAAATTATATTTAATTTAATAATGATAATAACATACATTTCTCGAATCTTCAAGTTATATCAAACAAATATCAAATTATTTAACCTTTTGTGTTCTAATCTCTTTCTTTTTTTAAATGAATGAATTCAAATATGAGTTAATTCTTTTCATACCCAGTTGTATTCATATATTGATTAACAATTCAAATTTCAATCCTTTGCAATTCTAAAACACTACTTTCAAATTGGTCTCATCAAGTAACTATAAGACAATAAAAGTAATCATATTAATAGAATAAAGTGATGATTACTTTTAAACAAGTAACATAAGTGAAGAAATATATATTTGAATTAAGTTTATCTCTTTGACCTATTGTAATGGACATCCAAAATCACTACATGTATCCTTGTACACCTCCACTTATGAGCTAAAGAGATCTTACATCATCTTATGTAAAATAGCTATTGTGATAGTTATGCATTCCCTTATTAAATTCGTCTTTTTTTTATAAACCTAGTCTAAAATAGACACTAGCGTTCAAAAATGTTCTAGTAACAAAGAGTGAAGAGTAAAGTTGTCTTTTTCATTGTTCATTAATGACTGCAAGATAAAGTGTATACAAAGAAGACCTGTTTTTTATATCAATTTTGATTACTTCCTTCGTATCTTTATGGAATCATAAAAGTAACTCATTGTTGCTCCCTTATTACTATAAATCCTAGAAAGTACTCTCACCAAAGGCTCATAATATCATATGATGAATTGATCAGGACTAAATTCATAATCTTTAAGTACAATTTTAGAAATCTCCATTCCAATATTAGATTTGATATGCTGACATACAACTCATTTTTTACTTCTAAACTTTTCGTCTTATATCCTTCTTCATTTGAACAAAAATTAAGGTGATAAGAAATTAGTTTCAAATCTTTTTTTTGAGAAATTTAAATATATTAATCCTTAAAGGTAGTTCAAAATGTTTCCAAACTGTATAACTTATGATACTCCATGCTAGTGACTACTAAGACATACAAAAATACAAATAAAATTTTTAATCAAGTACTATACATCTACGTTCCAATAAGTGAGGAAGCATTGTTGATGCTGAAGTTTTTACTTTTGTTGGGCGATCTGTAGACGAATATTGTTGAGCAAGTTTTAATCTTATAAAACCCTCAATATTCTACAAGTGCACAGGTCGTGGTGTAGTATATGAGGTGTCGATCTCACAAGGAATTAGTGAACTAATCGAATCCTTATTTGTCCAAGGCTTAAAAGTGTAATTAGGATGAAAATAAAAATGAGCAGAAAATTAAGCAATTGAATATAGATAGATTGAAAGTGAAATTGTAAAATTAACACAAGAAATTAAAATTTGAGCGCAACCAATTAACAATTGAAAATTCAAACAAGGAAGATTAACCAATTATGAGAGAAGGGGATTCATCCTATCATCTAATGCTAACTTAATCACTTTCGAGTTAATTCGGTATCGGTCCTAGAAGTTTACAGGTTGATTACTCTCTTTTGAGTTGTAATCATTTAACCCTAATTGATTAACCTTAATTGAATTGCGTTATGGAATTTGCAATCTCTCAATTAGCAAATAACTCACACATCCAATTAGATCTTAAGCACTCTAATAGACAATTGGGTCCTCACACAAGATCTCTCTTCGTATAAATTACCGATTTGATTGTTTACATGATCTATTAGATTGTTTAACTCTCATTACCCAATCTAATCAGTTTACCATTGGTTCACTTTCTCAATTTATTATCAAAGCATGAAAATACAATAAACAATCATTAAACCCAACTCATTAACATCAAAAATTTGCACCAAGCTTAATCTAACTTGTTAAGTTACCTTGGAAGTCTCACACACCATCGTCATACATGTAATCCAGCTAATTTTTCACCTGATGTCCATCTTAAGTCTTCTTTTATGGGCTGTTTGGTTCAAGGAATGGAATAGATAAGGAATAGAATATTTATTCTTAAGAATAGAAAAGATGTTGTTTCAAACAACCTTGAGACCTACTCACTCATGTGAAGACTAACATGACTATGTAGGTGACTTACTCGACCATGTAAGTTGGTCATGTATCTCTCTAGGGTTGTGTAACTTTGTAATTTCTACCAAATTAATATATGTGGTCACTTGTATGCTCTTATAGTAGATCATGTGTAACCATGCATTTTGTAGTATAAAAGGGCATTTAAGAGGTTAAAAAAGGTATAAAGAGATTATAGACTAAAAGGGAGGCAGATTCCCTTCCTTTTTAAGAGCTATAAGGAGCTAAACTTCATGTTTCTAGTTCAAAGGGGACATCAAGGCCAATGAACATATTTAGGCATTGATTAATCAAGTGATGTTATTATTAACTCTACTTTAAGATTGAATTTATTTTTATATGTTAAATGTTTTTGATTTATGTATGAATGATTTACGTAAGCCTACTACATTATTCATATATGGACTCATTGCTAGAATCTGGATTATATAATCATTGTAACTCTTATTTATGTATGGTAGACTAATGTTAGTAATAACATAACATAAGTTAAATGACCCGAGCTTATGTGATTGTTGCTTAGATTAACCTGTTTTCCTATTCTATAATATGGTTATCATATTAAATCTAGAGAGCTTATTCTAGGTTGTTTAATAGCTAGACCTAATTAAAGAACTTGTTTTAATTAGATAGAAATTAAGGAAAACTGGGATTAATAAAGTTTGTTATTAATCTATGGTTAATAGTGTCAAAAATAGGTATAAGAACATTATGACAACTGATTGTGGACATTCGTGTGAAGGTTGATACTGAACCGCAAACTAAATTCGAAACCCATTGATTAATTTTAGCAATTTTGTAGTATTTGATTTGATTTGACTTGACTTGTCTTCAATAGTTTAGTTTTATTTTATTTTGTTGATTGAATTCAACCAACCACAATCCTAAACATTGGTTTGTTCATTACGAAAGTTAAACACATACTGCTTATAGATACAATCCTTCCTCCCACTGCTACAAATTTATTTATGTAGAGTTAGGTTTTTTTAGTGCATTTGACCCATATCTAGGTCATTATCCCCATACTTAAAACTTATATTGTCCTTAATGTAACATTAAATGTAACAAATGGAGCATTCAATAAACAACAATTGTGAAAATGTGAAGGATAAGGAACAAAGTCCCCTTGGGTTGCCTCCCATATTTATTATTGTTGGCTCGACTTCCTATTTTCTTCCTCACTTAATGTCATCCAAGTCTTTGGTTGATAATTTCTGTGTTATCAATATTGAATTAACAACAAGTGCACAGCATAGTTGTAGCTAGCATAGGAAAGTAAGAGTCAATCTCACAAAGACAATAATTATTAGTAGTTACCTTTCTCCTATTATCTAGCCTATGAATTGAATGTTGGTTTTTAATTAAAAGTAATAATTAAACAAATAAGATAAAATAGGAAATAATAATAAACAAAGAAACAAAAGGAAATTGCTTTAAAAACTCAATATTAAAGATTAGTGTCTAATTGATGAATCCCCTTAAAAAGTATTTAAATAATTAACCTTTAATCATGCAATTATTTTATCGATTATTGGACCGTAAAAATTCCTATCTTATGTTAACAACTCTCTTAAGACTATTAACAACTAATCCATCGTGTGATTAACTGAAATCTTTCTAGTTAAAATTCCTAATATTGCATTATCGATTTATGAATTTTGTTATTAGGTTTGATCCAAATCTGGAGGATTTATGTCGACCTATCTCTAGGTTTGCAATTGACTCCTTTCAATTATGATAGATCTGTTCATACAATGGATTTCTCAATCTCAATGATATGAAATCAAATCATTCTAGATCTATTATAACATGCATAAAACATATAATTGAATCACAATAGGTCAATCAAAATAATTGCATTAAATATAAGAATCAAGACATATTGTTATCCTAACTAGGGTTTATCATACCTAGAAACTAACTAAATTTAGTTACACATAATAGAAAATGAAATCAAAGATAAACAAGAAGAGAAACAAGTAGAAAACAAAGGAATCATAATTCTAAATCTCCCTTTCTCTTATATTGAATGTTCTTACAAGTTTGAGGTTTAATGATGTAATTTATTAGATCTATTGATGTATTCTTCACATGCTCCATGTCTATGAATCAATATCATCCCTTCTGTATGCTTTCTATATCTGGAATCTACTCCAAAAGTTGGATCTCCTCTTATTGCCTTCGTTCATATCCTTTTATAATAAATTTTAGGGTTTTTGATACATATACAGTTTGATACATAGGCGTGTGAGAGACTGTGTATATTCAAAAACACTAGAATTCATGATTTTGCATGGGCTTTGAGACTTACACAAATAGATGCATCTGTGTATCTCAAATTTACTTCAAAACTTTGTTTTATGCCAAGTTTTGATCTGAATTCTTCTATTTTTGGTACATAAAGATAATTATAACCTATAGATGTACTTGGACTGAATTAAGTACCAAATATATAACAAAATTACAAAATATCAAACAAAATACTTCAAATATGAGTTTATAAATACAATCAAATATGCATCTATCAAACATCCCCATACTTAAGCTTTTGTTTATCCTAAAAAAAAAATAAACAATCTTATAGCGTCTATCCTTCATTAACCATAACTTGTTCATTCATACTGCAAATCATCATATCATGTTAATCAAATTAACATACAAATAGATTCAAGTTATCCTAAGTCAAATTAATAATAATCACATCAATGGTCTCATTGAAATAAAAAACATAAACCTTTACACTCTTACTAAGATTTCACTCAATTTACTCATATGTTTAGGGTGAAATTTATCAAACTCTTAAATCAATACATAGTAGAAGTCTTACCATAGGTTTGCAATTTTATCACATCTCCACCACTCATATGTGAACTAGAATAAAAAATCAAAAGGTCTTTATTAGGTTGTAATGGGGATTAGCTACGGTATGATTGGGATGATAAAAAGGCTTAAAAGGAGATTTACAGAAAATATATTACAAGAAACTTGTTCACATTACACACAGATCCTTTCATTATAAATATATTGGTACCACATACTTATTAGAAATTTTTCTATACCTAAAATTTTTTGGATCAATCAAAATAATTGAGCATGTACTATTTGATAAGATGTTATCTTAAGCATGTCCTTTATTTTAGATTTATTTTGGTGCTTAAATATGAAAAGTAATGTTTTTTTTTGTTTCAGGAGATGAAAAGTAGAGATTGCATCCAATTAGGACTCTATTGATGATAATCACAAATTTTGGATGAAGTGAAGAGATTGTTGCAATGGATAAGGCTGATCACTTGAAGAGTTGGAGTTTAACTAGAAAATTCTTTCTATCCATATCATGTAGGAATTTGAATTTGAATTCGTTTTAGATAAACATCTTTACAAGTTAGAGTTATATTAGGATTACATCAGAAAATCCTATAAAAGGGACATTCCTCACAACAGAAAAAGATTCTCTCTTCTTACATTTTTAGAAATTCTTTATCTTTCTTATATTTTTTGTTATTGGAGCAAAATTCATGTATAGCTAAACTCAATCGTTCTGATTCAAATGGATTCGAAACTTTAGTTGTAACCTTGTGAGGTTTTGTGTTCTAAACCTTTTATTCACCTTTTAATTCGAGTATTTCTTATTTTTAGGCTGCTCTATGATTAGGTGTGCAATTGCTATCTTGTTTATATTTCAAAATTTTGATTATTGGATTAATTGCGTGATTCAATTATTTTCTTGTTTAGTTTTGTTCATTGAATTGTTTCAAATTAAGTCAGCTTTAGATTTAGGATTAGATTAACCTCCTCTTGGGATCAACGCCTTAGGTATTACGTGAAAGACCCGTATGCTTGTGGTAATATCAAGGTTAAAAATATTAAAACTTTGTCATATAGGAACATGCGATCAAGTTTTAGGCTTCGTTACCGGGGAGGCAATTAATTTAGTTCTATAGTTTAAGGTATTTAGTTTACTTTTTAATTTTTTCATTTTATTTCAAAAATCGTGCTTTTGCATGAACACAAGAGTCATGAGAGGTTCTAGTCTTGTAGCTGAAATGCTAGACTTAGATATCAATTGACTAGAATAAACCCTTAGGAAAGCTCTTCGAGAAGAAGAAGAAGAGATCGTGAAATCGACAATGGACGAGGAGTTTCAACAGAATATGGACCATGGAGTGAACCAAAGATAGCAACAATGAACCTTTATGGATTTCATGAGGCCAGGGTTCAACGTGGCAAATGAAGGAGTAGCTACGCTGTCTGTTCAAGCAGCCTCGTTTGAGATTTAAACTAGCCCTTGTTAATATGCTCCAACAGAATGTGCAATTTTATGGAATGACAAATGAGGACCCAAATGCACTTATTGTGAATTTCCTCGAAATTTCTGATACTTTTCGGTATCATTAAATGTTGGAAGATACGGTATGAATCAGACCGTTTCCTTTTTCCCTTAGAGACAGAGCGAAGGTTTGGTACCATTCCCTTAGCCTAGCCAACAGCACGATGTGGGATCAGCTAATTTGTGGCTTCTTGGATAAGTATTTCCTGTTGACCAAGACTAAAAAGATCATCAAGGAAATCACCAAGTTTCAGCAAGGTTACGGGGAATCAATTTACAAAGTGTGGGAGAGATACAATGATTTGCAACAGAAGTGCCCACACCATAACCTACCCAAGGAATTCCTGTTGCAAACTTTCTACAATGGAGTAAACCCACCAACGAGAGGCACAATCGACGCAACTGCAGGAGGATCACTAATGCGAAAGGCAGTTGATGAAATGGAAGAGCTAATAGAGGATATGGCAAGCAACAACTGTTTATGGACGAGTAACAGGGTAAGCAACCTACTACCTTTACAGAGTAAAAAGGAGTTGCGGCGGTCGATCAGATGAAAGAAATTCAGATGAAGATCGACAACTTGACATGACAGCTTAATAGCATTAAGGCTTCGTCTTTAGCCAGGTGAAGGCCATACAATTAAAGTGTGAGTTCTGTGGACAATTAGACCATGATACTGTAGACTGTTACTTGATAAAGGAAGACATTCAAGAGCAAGTAAATTATATAGGGGCGTAATATGATCGAGGAGGGGGTAACAATAATTACTCTAACACCTACAACCCTGGGTGGAAGAATCACCTTAACCTCTCTTGGTCGAACAACACCAGAAGACAGTTTAGGCCTCAAGGACAATCGAGTTTCTAACAAGATAAAGTAAGCTTGATGGAATCGAAGTTAGATATGATTTTGGATAAAATTGGAGGCATGGAGGATGCACATAGGAGGCTTGAGAGCAAATTCAAGCAAGTTACGAAGAACCATGCCTCTTCTATACATAATTTGGAACTCCAAATAGGCCAACTAACAAAGGTAATGTCTACTTGGAATGCTGGAACTCTTCCAAGCAATACCGAGTCTAATATGAAAGAATAGATGGCTATTAGTCAAACCCAGGATAGAGAACCTGAAGAGGAGAAGGAAGAAGGAGATAAAGGAGAAGGTCAAGAAATCAAGGAATTCTTTCCAAGTGAGCCCGTAAGCGAGCTAATTAAAGCAACTCGACCTGGAATCCCATAACTTATCTTTGCTCAGGGGAAGCCAATTGTAAGTGGGACAGCAAGCAATTTACAAGAGATTGAACCAAACAGGGTTAAGGAAATGACGGAAAAATTACAAAAGAAGCTCACATTAAAGGAATATGTCAAGAAGAAGGTTAAGGATCGAATATATGAAGAACACACCAACATCACACAGAAGAAGGAGGACCTAGGGGATTTTTATATTCCCTACAGTATCAACAAAGTCATTATAGACAGGGCGTTCGCAGATTTAGGATCAAGTATCAACATATGCCCTACACCTTTAGTTAGAAGTTAGGGTTAAGAGAGTTAGTACCCACGAAGATGCTAGAAAAGATGGCTAACTGGACAGTGCATCAACCGAAGGGGATTATTAAGGATGTGCTTGTACAATTTCCCACATAATTCTTCATATTGGACTTCTTCATATTGGACATTGGAGAAGATGTGGAGACCTCTATAGTTTTTGGACGTCCATTCCTGGCCACTGCTCGTTTAATCATTGACATTGATAAGGGTGAGCTAACTTTAAAGGACGGCAAAGAGAAAATATGTAACACCCCCTCACCGTAGGGTATGCACCGGGACGCCCGTAGGTCATTCCGATACATATCCTATGATAAGGGAGCGCTACGTGCGATCA
>JANIIA010000001.1:32788360-32811966 GCA_027478495.1 Erythroxylum alaternifolium
AAATTCAACTAAAAGGAAGAAGGGGCACGTGGGGTTGAAGGTATATTCTAGAAGACAGAGAGAGAGAGAGGCAGCAGGGAAAACAAGGGGGACAATCCTAACTAACTTGGCAACAGTAAGGCTCACTGGGGAGGAGAGAGGAGGGGGTATATTTGCAGAACATGAGATAAGAAAATACAAGGACAACTAGAGAAGTTTGGGAGAGTGGTTAGCCTCTCGAAAGGTGCTGTCTGTTCTGGGAGTTCTTTGGAGGAGAAGGTCCGGGAGGAGCCCTGTAAGCCTACATTACTGCTATACTTCCTTTCTTTCTATTTCTTTGATCTAGAGCCTAAGGGATACAATGTTATTTACTTACTAAGCACTGGGTGTACTGGGCGTTTAGGTACTATATTAGAATACATATAAGTAAAGATTGCTAGTGTTCTATCAGAATCATTGTAATTACGACCTTTAGGCTTGGGCAGGATCAGAACCTTCTTTGGGTTCTTCCTGTAGTATTGAATATTATTTGTATCACATTTCCGAGTACTCTCTAACTGTCCAGACACCTAACTCTAACAAAATCATTATGGATAAAGGAAAAGAGGAATATTTAGGCAATATAGGCTTCAACAAACTAAGGCTAGAATAGGGTGAATGTAGTTGGAACAAGAGGAAAAAATCAAGGCATGTAGAGAAATTCAGAACAATAGAAGTCATATCTAATAGAAATCATAGTTATAATATAAGCAACATGGAAAACTAAAACCAAGGTGTTCAACTAACATCAAAGGATGGAAAAGAGACCAAAAATATATTTAGCGAGGAAAATATGATAACAACAAAAATGAAAGAAATAAAAGGAATATGAGAACATTTAAAAATGTGAGCAGAACTAAACAAATAAACAAAGTAGTTGCTTTCCATTGTGTTAACGAGGCTATAAATTGAGAGCAAAGATTAGCTTACCTATAAAGTCGTGTAGTTGCCTTCTTGCAATTCCATGGGCACGTAGAAATGCTGCACAAATATAGCACGCAAATTCCAACCTCTGTACAATGAAATAAGTGACCAGTTTTTGAGGGCAGATGCTTGATTGGAGGAACTTGTAGTAACTTGGAAAATTGACATGATGTTTTAAACCCTTCCAATCACGTAAAGGTTCATGTGAGGCCAAATCAATTGCCTCATCAACCGATTGCATCAAAATATTTGCAGTCCTTTGCATTATCCTTCCCTCATCGATCATCCCCCAATAAGCAGCTTGGACACCTGGTAAAGGAAACAGAAATTGTAAAGCAAAAGAGACCACTTATGTTGCACCATGAACACAAAAGTGAAGGATATCTGTTTTGAGCCCCTAGTCTTCATTTTATATAACACTGAATGAGACAAAACAACTATCCAATAAATGCATTATTGGATTTGAAGATGCAGTAAGATACAAGAATTATCCAGATATTTTATAATATTTATGGCACATCAATAAATTTAACCTCATTTATTTTAATGGTACAATAATACAAGGTATAAGTAATATTCCAAAATTGGAGACATTGGTAATGCTTCCATATAAGATTACATAGCATAGCAATACCAACTGACAAAACACTTTATTTGCAAGTGACACTAACTCTTTAATATTATAGTCTGTTTTAACAATTAAATGATGAGATCAAAACTCTCCTCCTAACCTTCTTAAATTAAGAAGAATCTATTTATTCTCTAAGAAATAAAATTCTATTAATTCAGCCACTATTTTATAGAATATCAATGAATTATCTTTAGAGAATCAACTAATTATAGCTATACAATCAGCCAATTATTTCTATAATATCAACAGTACCCCTCAAATTGGTGCATAGATATTAATCATGCCTAACTTGCTTACAAAGAACTCAAAATTCTATTGTAGTAGCCTTTTGGTGAAAACATCAACAACTTCTTGTATTGTAGGTACAAATGGTATGCGAATGAGTCCACTTTCAAGTTTTTCTTTTATAAAATGTCTATCAATCTCCATATGCTTCGTTCGATCATGCTGAATTGGATTGCTGACAATATTAATAGTTGCTTTGTTTTCACAAAACAACTGCATTAGTAGCTCCACTGGTTTCTTAAATTCTTCCATTACTCTTTTGAACCAAATTATTTCATAAATTCCTTGAGCCATTACTCTATGTTCTACCTCTACACTACTTTTGGCTATCACACTTTGTTTTTTTCCTCTTCCAATTTACTAGATTTCCCTATAAAAATGTGTAGTACCCAGAAGTTGATCTTTTGTCAACAAGAAACCTTGCTCAATCTGCATCAGTGTAGACTTCAACTCTCCTTTGATCAATTTTTTGAAGAATATGACATTTTTTGATAGTAGGTTCCATAGAATTAATCAACCAAGCTGTGATCAAAGAATTCTTGGAGCTCGATATTGTCATATTTGGATCATCTGAAGCTGGCCTTGTTGTCTCACCAGTCAAATACCTAAGTTTTCCTCTACTGTCAATGGCCAACTTTATTGTTTGCGACCATTCTAGGAAATTCTAGCCCTTCAACTTGTGATTCGAAAATTGAAAAGGCAAGTTTGAGCCACGAAGATCACAGTTATATTGTACGTTTCCCATTATAACATCAGGATTAGTCACACTCGAACTGCTACAATCATCATTGGATGATGAGGAGTTTCTTTGCTGGCCAATCATGGCTAAGCGATAGTTCGTTTAGGACTAATTTGAATGAGGAAAGAAAATAAAACATTGCAGAGGAGTCGTGGCCTTGATACCAGGAAGAAAGAGGACAAAGTAATTCTTCCTTGATTTTTCTGTGAATGGTACAAGGAATATATAGGACAATGTAGCCCTAATCACCTACTTAAATCAAGAAGAATGTATTTATTCTCTAAGTAATAAAGTCTCATTAATTTAGCTTACTAATTAATAGAACATTAAGTAATTATCTATAAAGAATTAACTAATTATCTCTAGATATAATTAGCTGATTATTTTTATAAAAGCAACAAAAACAAAATCTCAAGCTAAATTTCAGCACCTAAAATAGCAAAAACTATTACGTACATACTTTCTATATCTAATAAATCCTATTTAAGGAAAGATCTTCAAATCCTTATAATTGTACACAAGACACAATCAACCTTTAATGGGGTATGAAATCAATCTTCGACATGGCCACACAAAATCAGCCTATGATATGGATGTATTAATGTATTAGATGTCAATTATGACAGCTAATATTGTTGAGCCATCAATATATGAGATTATTCTAGCCAACCAACCACTCATGCACGTTATCATAGTTACCCACATCTAGGACAAGGTTTCTCTATTTACTTTGTTTTATGATAACACATCAAATCGTTCAATTTTTTTCCTTTTAATCTATTATTCCTCTAACCTTCTAAAAGAATTAGCACCTCCACAAAATAGACATAAGTAAAAATTGCAACACTAGAGAAAACTCATATTAGAGAAGTGTAGTTGCTAAGATCATCCATAACATCACAAAGATTTCTTTTGTAAATGCCTTTCCTAAAGTGTAAAATCAACCAATTTTGCCTATTAATGCTACTAGACACCTCTAGAACTTATGGAATTTGATTTAAAAGAGACAACAATGGTATAATAGCACTAATTGCAAATTTTTATGTAATTTTTATTTTCTATGAAATTGCAAACCTTGATCACCTCAAGCAATTGATCACATATTTTTACAATAAATAAACGGTAACAAAGAATAGTGAAAGGGAAAAGTCTGACCATTTAAGAAGCGTATGCGAATATCTTTTAGATTTGTCACGTCCAAATGACTCTCAATTTCAGAATCACAATGAGGATGAACATGGCCTTCCAAATAATTTAAGCTTCCAATGTATCTTTTAACAGTAGGCCAGTCAACAGGCCCAAGTTCCTCATCATCTCCAAGATCACCAAAAGCCTCTAATGCCTTGTTCAACATTTCATACTTAGTAAAGTCCAATATACGTTTCTGCAAAAAAGAGTGGAAATGTTGTGCAGGTTATGTAGTGAGTAGATAATTCTATATCGGATTATTAAGATATAAAGTCGATTGTATTCCAAAACAAAGTAGTTTATAGCTGAAAACATTTTCTCCAGTTGTAATCATATTTAACAAAAGCAATCAGCAAAACAAATAGTAATATAAAAGTTTGCCAAATGACATTAAACAATTCTATAGAATAAATAAGGCATATGATCAATCTTACAACATCTATGGCATCAATTGACACATATGATTCATTCTAGACAATGTATCAAGCCCACCTTGGGAGGTGACATCCTATCCATTTGCAAAAAATGCAAAATAAACTGGGTAGTTGATCCGTTCACAATAAGTGTCAGAAATACAATTCCACCAGTGAAGAAAACAAACTGCAAATGGGACCAAAAGAAAGAGTCAACTAAAATGTATCTGTTTTCTTTAAAGAAACATTTTTAGTTAGTCTACCGAAATGGCTAAAATGAAATGATGCAATAATCTATCAGAATAAGCAAATGCTAAAACTAAATGCTTCAGTAAGTAATGAAATACTACCCAACTTAGCATAAAGGTTACAATGACTCACCAGGGTTCCTATCTCGGAGGTGAGATATGTAGAATTGTCGCTAGTACGCTATGCATGTAAACAAAATAAAATTAGATTAATGACTACTGTCCGTAAATCATTCGTGGGAAACTGGTGACCCAAACAAAACTTCTTTTACATCACAATCCCTCTTAATGTTATGTATTCAAGGAAGGTCAACAAAGAAAACAGAAAAAGATCTATGATATCAAATATTAGATAACTTAAAGAAGACAAAATTTACCTTAACAGACAATGACAGAGATAATGCAACGGCCCCTCGCAAACCTGACCATGTGAGAATAGTAGCTTCCTTCCAATCCAAGCCATAACCAAGATTTCGTAAAAATGGATATAACACTCCAACAACCACAAACCGTGACAATTGCACATATACATACAAAAGAATCAAATGGCCCCATGAATTTCCTGAAACAAAATGAAGATAACCATCAAGTATCTAAAGGAGCAATCATAGAAGATAATAATTCATGCTCAACTCATAGCCATCTTTTAACTCGGTGTCAATGTAAAATAAAAGTTGCCAGAATGTTTTACATATAATTGTGTTGGCAAATCAGAAATATTAAAGGGAAGAATATTTTATTCTTTCTTGCACATACGATGTTTACAAGCTCTCTATTTATAAATTTGTTCCTTGCTATAAATAAAGAGATCATATAATCAAATGTTAATATAAAAAACAATAATTACTATTACAGTTACTGGAAAAAAAATTATAAAGATTGAGAATATCAATTGATCAATCACTTAAGTTGTCCATTCCTAGATAAGGAAAGGCAATGACATCTAGAAAATTTTAAAAAATGAAATACATTTGTAACATCATAATCTTAGGGATTGTATAGTTTTTTTTTCTTTTTTGTGTCACATATACTAGACCTGTATATAATTCCTACTATCACTAAATAATATGGTATTAGAGCCTTTAAGTTCTTCGGTTAACTGTCTTTCATATTGTGGCATTGTCTTTATTGATATTATAGAAATAATTAGTTGATTCTCTAGAGATAGTTGATATTCTATAAATTAGTGGCTGAATTAATGGGATTTTATATCTTAGAGAATAAATAGATTTTCCTTGATTTAAGGAGGTGACTAGACCTGTATTGTCCTATATATTCCTTGATCTATTCATAGAAAAATCAAGGAAAAATTACTGCTCTCTTTCCTTGTGGTATCAGAGCCATGACTCTTTCACAATATTTTTTTTCTTCGTACATATAAGTCCTAAATGGACTATCGTGCAGCAACGATCGACCGGCGGAGAAACACCTCATTCTCTTATGATGTTTTCAACAGTTCGAGTGTGACTAATCCCAATGTTATAAAGGCAAACACACAACATAGCTATGATCTTCTTGGCTCGAACTTGCCCTTTTAATTGACAAATCACAGGTTCAACAGTCATAATTACTTAGAGTTGCAATCAATAAAGTTGGATGTTGATGGCAGAGGAAAACACGGGTATATGATTGGAGAGATAACTAGGTGAAAATTTTGTGATCACAACTTGGTTGATTAATTCCATAGAACCTGCAATCGAAAAATCTCTCATGTTTTTGCCTACAATAAAAGATGTATAGGATGCGGTTCGAGAGATGTATTTGGATATTGAAAATTCTCCTCAAATTTTCAAACAAAAAACGAAGTTGTGGAAGGCCAAGCAAGGAGATCGTGACATTCCTTTGTTTTGTAACAAACTTGTAACCCTGCCACACGTTATGAAGATGATTGGACTGTATGAATGATAGTGCTTGACATAAAAAAAAGGGAAGAAAATGATCGCATTTATCTTTTTCTTGCATGATTGAATCAAGAATTGGATGAAGTCAAAGGCCAAATTTTGGGAAGAAAACCTCTACTCTCTATCAAAGAGGTTTTCTTAGTAGTCAGGGAAGAGGAGATCACACGAAAAGTGATGATTGTCAACACCAAATCAGAGACTGAAGGAACACAATTTCTCTAGTTCAAATCCTTCCTGTTCTTTGGTTCAGAAAGATAATTATCTAGTTGTCTCTTATTTCAGTGTAAATTCAGGTTATCCTTGGATAATTAGTAAAGGGGCAACAAATCATACGATTGAGTCCTTTAAATTGTTTTCTTCCTATAGTTCTTGTGTAAGAAATCAAAAAATAAAAAATAGCAAATGGTTCCTAGTCAGCAATAATTGGGATTTTACTTAGCAGTAGCTGGGAAAGGATCAATTGTTCTTTCCCCTAACCTTACACTTCACAATGTTCTTCATGTTCCTAAATTGTCAGCCAACTTGTCAATCAGTAAAGAAACTAGGCAATGACAACAAGACAAGGGGAGAAATAAGAGCATTCTAAGTGAGCAATTATGATTCAGGGCAGCAACCATCTTTAGAATCTCTTCCTTTCACAAAGGAACAAATACAATATCTACACCAAATGTTTAAATCTGAAAATAATCCTAATCCATCATGTTCTCCAGCTCATTTAGGAAATACTTTCCTTATGTCTTTGGCCTATACCAACACTAAGGGCCACTGGATAATAGATTCGAGTGCCACAGATTACATGATTTGTATTCTACACTTTTTTTTTCGTCATATACTCCATGTACATGAAATCAAAATGCCAAAGTTGTTGATGGTTCCATTGCTTCGGTTGTTGGAAAAGGAACAATGTCTCTCCTTCCCTAAAACTCAAAGATGTCCTTCATGTTCCTAAGCTGTCAGATAACCTCTTATCCATGAATAAGCTTACTCCTGATCATAATTGTCGACTAATTTTCTGGTCTTCTAATTGTGAATTTCAAGATTTAACCTCCAGGAAGATAATTGGGGATGTTAAACAGAATAGTGGCCTTTATGTTTATCATAAAGGACGAACCTTTGGAAGGGAAGACCAACAAACTTATTTCAATTCTATTTCAGTTTCTAGCAATAATGAAGGCCATCGAAGTTTTCACTATTTAAAGCATATGTTTTCGAAGTTATTCATAAATAAAAATCGTTCAACGTTTCAGTGTGAGTCTTGTGAATTAGCAAAACATCATTGAGCCATTTTTCCACCACAACCTTACAAAACTTCACAACCATTTACCATCATCCTTAGTGATGTTTGGGGGCCTTCTAGAGTTGCTACATTTTCTGGGAAACTTTGGTTTATTACATTTATTGTTGATCATACTAGTGTCACTTGGGTCTTTCTCTTAAAAGAAAAATCTAATGCTAAAAAATCTTCAAAAACTTTTATAACATGATTCAAACACAATTTCAGAGTAAATATAAAATATTTCGAAGTGATAATGGGAAAGAATTCTTTAACAGTATGTTGAGAAATTTTTTGGTAAGAAAGGAATAGTTTGTCGGAGCTAATGTAATACTACAGTACAACAAAACGAGGTGGTAGGGAGAAAAAACTAACACCTTCTTTAAATAGTTAGGGCTTTGAGCCTTCAAACTAAGGTTCCTAAATATCTCAGGAAGCAGTTCTAACAGCCACATACTTGATATATGGATTACCTACTTGGATCTTTAACTACAAAACACTAATTCAAGTATTTACTGAGTAATTTCCAACTACTAGACTCGTTACAAACATTCCCCTATGTAGCTTGACCTTTGTTCATAATCATGATTCCAAAATTTCAAAACTAGATCCTAGAGCACATAAATGCATATTTGTAGGTTATCCCACAAATCAAAGGGGGTACAAATGTTTTGATCCAATTTCAAAAAGGATGTTTGTGTCTATGGATGTTACTTTCTTTGAAGGCACTTCATACGATAATAATTTCCATCATTAGGGGGAGCAAAATATCAATGAAGATGAGTTCTTAGATGGTCGAACCTCAGGGTTTGAGTTTGTTCAGAATGATACCTCTCATGATCATTCACAAAAAGACAACATAAAATTATTGGAAGCAAATGAAGTAAATATTTACAATGTTGGATCGGTTAATAAACAACCTGTGACAATGCCATCTAATATGATAATACTGGAAACATGGAGATATATGATAAAGGCCTTGTATATTAGATATTAAACATTATTATATTATTAAATATGAGTAATCATACGTAAGTATTATAAATAAATACAAAAATATGAATTCTTATAATTTTACTTATTAATAGTATAAAAAAAATTATTATTTACTCAAAAATATATTATAAATAAAAATAAGAAATTGATCCTCTCATATATTAATTATTACTAAATAACAAAAAAATAAAAAATTAGTTTACTATCAATATATTATTCATTACCTATTAAACATGATAATATAATATATTATTAATTATAAAAAACTAACATTACATAGTAAATATTTTAATATTTTTTTATATAAATAAATATAATAAATCAATAAAATAATAAGTTTTACAATCTTATATTCACAAATTAATTATTAAATATATAAATTATAAATAAGGAATTAATCAGCTTATTTATTAGTATTATTATATTATAATAAAAATTTAATGAAATATTAAATTTATCATATTAAACTAAACAACACATTATTAAAAATTATTAAAAATTATTTTTTGTATAAGTAATAATATGTAAATATGATAAATTAAAAATTAAACTATTTAATGCTTACCTAATTTATGGTTTTCTAATTCTCGATCATCCTCTTATGACATAGTTGTCCATGTAGAGCAAAAGTCGCCATGTTTATACTCCATCATCTTTAGAGGAAAATTTTAAAAGAGAGGGATGTGATGGAATTTTGGGTAAGCATCAAAAATTTTGACGAGAATTTTGAAATACAAGGGTTTTAGGGGAATTGGTTGAACTAGACAAGTGTTTGGGGTCTTTTACCCATATTATATATATGTATACATATATATACACAAATGGTTAGTGGACTCAGACCGTTCAAAACTTTCACCTTAACAAATAAGTTGAGTCTTCTTGTATAGCTTATTGTTTCAACTTCGAAAGAATCTTATCAAAGAATATCTTATGTAAAAAATAAACAAGAAATTAAACTTCTCTCATTAGCAGCATGTTTAAACCAAAAAAAAAACCGACCTAAATCCTTTTATGATAAGAACTTGTAAAAGATATGAAGACAGCATTACCTTTCCTCTACACTTTCAGTTCAAGAAATTTATTTCAATCAGTGCTATCTTAACATGTAAATGCATCAGATATCTGTCTGTTGTAGTCCATGAAATAAGCAATACATACAGAGATCATAAATCCTTTTATGATAAGAACTTGTAAAAGATATGAAGACAACAATACTAAACTTTCATTTCAAGAACTTTATTTCAGTTAGTAAATCCATAAAACAAGCAGTGCATACAAAAGTCAATATGTATAATAATCTTGATCCATGCATCTACACATTAAAACAACAAGAAACTCGAAAACAACTAGTACCTTTATTATGAAAAATATTATTGCTGCTTAAAACACTTTCGGCTATGACAACACCGCTGCAAAGGAAATATAACAATAAGAAATGTTGGCATTACGCTCAAAGATAAACAATATTTGTCCTGATTGAAATGTAAGAAACTAGGACCAGCCAAATATAATGATTCAAATTATTCAACACTATTCTCCCAACTTTATTCACTTGAGTGCTTACATGAATAACCTAGTCTGAAGCAAAGGTACAAATGCAGCTCATTTTCAAATGAATAGAAAGGCAGGTATAGGGTAAGAGCATACTTTGGAAACTATGGTCAAATGTCACGTTCAAACACAAGATCTTAAATGTTAAAAGATTTAAAAGCCAAGAAAATAGATGATAGTGGCTCGTTGAAATATACAGCTTCAAATAAAGGTTTCATTCGACTGTAACACAACAATTGCTTTCAACCTTTCACAATCCAGTGAACTTTTATTAATGGGCATAGCAAGGGATTTTAACCATTCTAGTAAGTCAACTAATTGGTAAGTTTTACAAATTAAACAAGAAGATTAATTAATTAGTTCAAATATAAATGAAAAACTATAAGGGACACATACTAAAAGCTATTTATTAAAGAGGAACATTTAAATCTAACTATAAATGAGGACACATATTGAACATATTTATCAACAAGGACTAATTAGATGACCTATTTACCCCTTGAAACAATTTTAGAATAAATAATCGATAGTTGCAAATATATAATATAGTCGATTAATAAAAACTATAATGTCGGTCTTCCTTTCCACTTGACGAGAAACTGTCGATATCCTCCATGTTTTGTGGCTACAATTTGTTCATCAAGAACATCCTCTATTTCCTCTTTAAGATAAGGAGTGGCTGAAAGTCTTATAGCTACAATAGGGGATTGCTCATCTTGTCCATGATAAATAGTTAAGTCCGCAACATTAAAGATAGGACTTACTTCCATGTCACTTATTCCAAAACATAAGCAGTACCAGTTATCTTCTTAATGATCTTATAAGGTCCAATATTTCGTGAATGAAGTTTCTTATATTTCCCTTTTTGAAAACACTCCGGACAAATCTTAACCATCACTATATCCCCTTCATTGAATTCCATCAATTGACGATGTTGATTAGCATGTTCTTTATAAGACAAATTGCCAGTTATTATTGTTTGTCATATCTCATCAAAAATGTCCCTTATGTGTTGTGTAAAACCTTCAGCTTCAATACTAACTCGTGTTGTTTGTGGTAAAGGAACCAAATCAATAAGATTGCTTTCAATAAGCTTACTTGGTTAAACTCCTAAAACTATCTCAAAAGGGTTCTTACTAGTAGACCTATTTATAGAACTGTTGCATGCAAATTCTACCATAGAAAGAATTAGGTCCCAATTTTTCACATTGTCTTCAACCAAATATCTTAACAAGTCCTCCAAGCTTCTATTCAACACCTCTATTTTTCCATCGGTTTGGGGATGGAAAGAACTTGAAAATTGAAGCTTAGTGTTTAATGTTTTCCATTGAGTAGTCAAAAAGAAACTCATAAACTTTACATCACGATCAAAGACAATGGTTAAAGGTAATCATGGAGATGTATAACCCCTCTTAAGAAAATTTTAGCAATATGGACAACATCATAAGTCTTGACCAATATATTTGCAAATGGTTTCATAAGTAAATCACATGGCTTATCCACAACATAGGCATCAAGAACATACATATTCCTGCTTCTTATAGTCAAACTTACCATCATTACTGAATTTTGACTTTGCAAGTACACTCACAGCTTCTCCTTTATTCCTATGTTGTACTAATTGCATATCTTCATTCAAGTCTACTTCTCTTTCGTCAGCCATTACGACACAATCTTCATCAATAACACGAATGACATATCATCAAGTTTTGAACCAACAAGCTCCAGAACCCTAAGTACTTGCTATTTAATCTTTTCAGTTGCATGTTTTGTTATTTTAACTTGTCCTATTCTTTCAACTTGTTGCACTGTTGTTTCAACTTGTTTAAGTGTTTGAACTTCTTGTTCTATTTTTCTTCCTCTTTAACGCTTTGATCATCTACTACTATCACTCTCCATGTCATGATCATCTTTCATTGTCAAACTCTCCATATCATCAAGTATTTGAGCACCTTCTACATGTAAGCTCAAAGAATCGAATTGATCTACTAAGTTTGAGGAATCAAAATCAGTACATGATTTTTCAGCAATGATTTTCCTATATGTAGTGTATTGTTGATCAATATCAGTCCCTTCTTCTTGTTTATTACCATATTCTCCATGTTCAACATCAAGTATAGGTTATTGGTTGGTATAATTTTTTTTTTTGGAGTTTTGACTTTTAGGAAATGTAGGTCAAGGTTGTCTAGCCACTCCAAAATTTGTCGAACATGTTTTCTTATGGGAGTTGTTACATATAAGTTGGTTTTCGGGGATCATTGATGCCCAATTTTTTTGCAATATTTAGAAGTATTTCATCTCGCTCTAAGTCGATGAATATTCTTCAATATGTGAGTTCCCCGAATGGAATTGAAGGTAGCTTAGCTCAGGTTAGAAATTGCCTTGACCCCAACTCTAGTAACGACAAGACTAGAAGGAAAAAAAGGCAAAGCATCGCTAATGGAATTGTAGATTTGGAATGTTAAGGCTTGAATCGCCCGAATAAGCAACTAGCACTCAAGGTCTTTCTTGGCCTTAAGAAAGCTTATTTTGTTGGTCTCAAAGAAACTAAAATAAAAGAAGAAGTACCATAGAGGACTTAGTGTTTTGCAAAGAGGATGGACTACACTTAGCAATCATTCAACTTAGTTTTTTTGCAAAGAGGGTAGACTACACTTAGCAATCATTCAGCTCATCTCAATGGCAGAGTCGTATCCTCTAATCCCTCTATCATCCATTTATCAAACTAGTACTACTCTGATCAACTCAATCATTGCAAGGTGACTCTTAAGAGATTACAATTTACCCCTGGCTATTATTGTGGTCTATGTTGCAAATTGGGAATTCCAGAGAACTAGACTATGGACTGGCTTGCAAAGGCTTCGATCTAGCATTAGGTCCGCATGGATCCTAGTAGGGGATTACAATTGTACTCTCTCTCCTTCTAAATCACAAGGTAGTTTGCATTTCCAACACTCTAGCTTTCATTAATTATCTAACCTGACAGCTAGTTTGAGCCTAATGGACCTAAGATACACTGGTCCCGTTTTTACATGGACTAATCACTAGAGTGGGGTGAGATTCATTCAGAGGAAGCTTGAAAGGTAACTGGTGAATAGATCCTGGCTTAACCAATTCCCTGATAGTCAAGCTTCCTTTGGTAACTTTCTCTTTTTAGACCATACTCCTATTTTGACGAAGCTTAACCATCTAGCAATAAAAATAAGATCTCCACTCAGATTTTTTTAATTCTCTCCATCATCATTCTGAGCTAAGTCTGATTGTTGACAATGGACTAAGGACTAGGTCTACTAGCTCGCAAGCATACAAATGTGCTCAGAAATTAAAAGAGATCAAAGCTAGGTGCATCCATTTGCTAAAAGGTAATGTTGATCTAATGAGGAATGACGAGTAGACTTTGATCATCTTAATAATGCTCATAAGGCCTTTTCTGAAGGCTATTGAGGTAGCTGAGCTGAAGAAATATGAATCTCTAGAAGCTTACAACTCCTAGTTAAAAGACTAGAATTTGATGGCTACAGGAGGGAGATAGGAACTCAAGATGTTTTCATTATATGACACAAAATAGAAGAAACAAAGGAAGAATCTTCTCATTCAAGAATTAAGATGGGAACATAGTGAATAAACAGCACCAACTCAAAGAATTGGCCTATAGCATGCTACAATGTGATTTACAAATTAATGTCCCACATACCAACGACTAGATTGAAGAGGAGACTACTGAGCTTATTAACCCTTGTCAGGGTGCTTATGTGAGTGGATGAAGCATAGGGGACAATATTATTCTTGCTCAAGAGCTTTTCAAAGGATACAACTCAAACAAGCATATTAATAGCTATGCATTAAAAATTGATTTTACCAAGGCTTTTGATTCAATTAATTGGAATTTCTTACTAAATACTCTTCAAGCTACTGCTTTTCTTAGCCGGTTCATTGGATGGATTCAAGCTTGCATTTCCTCAGTATCCTATTCTCTTATAATCAATAGGGAGCCTTTAGACCTTTTTAAAGGAGCTCAAGGTTTGAGATAAGGTAATCACTTGTCTCCTTACCTTTTTGCAATCCTAATAGAAGAGTTGAATAGGATTATCTCTTTGAATACAACAAGAAATCCTAACTTCAAGTACCATCACAAATGTGGCAAGGTAAAGATCTCTTAACTTTGATTTGTGGATGATCTTTTGTTGATATGTGAAGAATATGTGAATAAGAGATGTTTGCTCTATATCATATTTCTTAGAGAATGTGGTTCTTATATACATGAATAGGGGATACCGAATAGGATAGAGAATCTATACAAATAAAGGAAATAATTCTAAGTTAATGCTTATCCCTAAGATAATGCTATCTAATCAATATAATCTGATCACAATCAGATTATCACAATATTATGTGATAATACCGTATATTGACCACACTCCCCCTCAAGTTGGATCATAGATATCAATCATGTCTAACTTGTTAATACATTCTTCAAATACTTGTCTTTGATGTCCTTTGGTGTCCTTCAAATACATTCTTCAAATCAATCATGTTTTTTGAAACAGAACAGCAGTGTTATTTATCTTGTGATAAAAGCACTAAAGAAACTAGAAGTTTTGGAAAAAAACAGAACAACAGTGTTATTTATCTTGTGATAAAAGCACTAAAGAAACTAGAAGTTTTGGAAACAAAAGTTGCTAGATTAGAAGACAATCTAATCAAGACAACTAAAGAAAATCCTCAATTCCAAGAGACTCTTGAAAAGTTAATTCAAGAAGTCAACAGAATAAAAATCACTGAAAAAGGAGAAATAGCACCACTTGCTATAACAAGAAAAAGTTACTTTTTCAGAAACCCACAAGAAATTTTCAATTCAGAAAAAGCAAAGTTAACAAAATGAGTCGCCCAAGTACAAGCGAATCAAGATCCAGAACATCATTTGAAGGCTCAAGATCATCCAGAAATTTAATTCCAGTTCGGGAAGCTGAACGAAATGAGGCAATGACAACAGTTGATGATAGAATTCGAAATTATCATCGATATCATCAAGCAACAAGAAATGCTATAAACCGTATAACGGGAAGTAGCAACAGGAGAAGATCACTAGAAATGAACCTTGATCCAAATTATCAACTTCAACTTTCAAATCAAAGAAGAGTAGAAATGGTACCTGCAGAAGTGTTATATACAACAAATTGGAGTGAACCAAAGAACAAAGTATATCAACACTATTCTGAAGAAAGGGCATTAATAACAGGTGATACCCAAAAGGAAATGCCATTGATTATGAAGGAGTCATATCAGAAACTAAAAATGGAAGGATTAGATCATATTCATCTTGGTATGATTATGATTCCAATCTTTGCATTACATAGAAAATATGCAGGAGTCAAAATCCTCGTGGTTATAAGAGATAAAAGGTGGGGAAGTGATGAAAGAGGAATACTCGGACAAATGGAAATTGATCTCTCAAATGGAACGGAACTAGTCTATTTCCTACCAGAACAAATGATGACTATTACAGATTTCTATCAACAAATGGAAATCGTAATAAAAACAAAAGGATATGAATCATGGGTATCAGGAGAAGCAAATCTGCTAATTACTCGAGGAGTAGTGGCAAGATTGACAAATACTAGTGCTGCATCGTTCAAATTCAGAAATAAAAATCTGATGGAGTTTCTCTCAACCAATGGTGTCAAAGTAATTGCTGGAAAAGAATATTCATCAGAAATATTCAATGGTGAATTATGGAAAATAAAACCACCAGAAGGGATAGAAGCAGTAAAAGCACCTCAAATTGTTCAGACGTGGGAGAATAAAGATAAATCTGTAAATCTCAGATTTACTCACTATGAAAATAGAAGACTACCTGTAGAAGAATATGAAGACGAGAATGAGGCCGAAATTGAAAGAGCAATGGTTATAACTCATAGAGTTATAAAAGAAGAACAAAGACATATCAATAGAGTATTGCCAGATCATTTCATTCAAAGTGAACGAGAAAAGGGCATTATTTGGGATCATTTGGGAGATGCTAAATATTGGGTAAAATATACTATCCCAGAAGAAACTGATGAGGTCATTTGCGATGGTTGGGGAGAAGAGTTTGAAAATGAAGACAATAATGATGAAACCATATTGGCCTTTGAAGAATTCAAAGAAGATGAAGAAGAAGAATTGCCTTGGTATTATGAAAAGGCAACAGAAACAGTCTTAATGGCTGAAATGGAATATCCAAAATTAAGAATAGAAGATTTGGATGAAGCACCACATTTGCAAGAAATTCTCACAAATACAGTTAAATCAACTGCATCATCTTCACAAGTCGTTGATTCAGGATTGAGAGTTCCAACAGATTCAAGTATGGGACCTCCTCAATATCCACCAGCAGAACGACAACAATCAATTAATGTACCAGAAATTCGTGAAAGATAGAAGAATTTCAAAGGGAAAAGATTAAACGTCTCAAATCAGTGGAATCTACCTTCGGCTCAAGCACAAACAGGATCAATACTGGTTCTACCAACAGATGTATCACAGTATGAAGATGTGATATTCAGATGGGACTCGAATAACAAGAATTTGATTGATCGGATGACATGGGTGGATAATCAGGCAAAGGTAACTTATATTGAAAATCTCTTAGGTGAAGTCATGAAAAGAATGTTTCAACAATAGAGATTAGCTTATCCACAAGAATATGAGATGTTAATAGCAGTAGCTGAAGATACACAAATTATCTTCTCGTAAATACGAAGAATGATAACTTTAGAAGATCCGTATCAAGGATCAACAACATTTCAAGAAAGAGCATATGCAGAATTGGAAAGAATGCATTGCAAAGAAATACAACATTTACCACAATTCATGGAGGAATACATGAATATAGCTGCAAAAACAGGAAGAGCTTACATGAGTCCAGAATTATCAGAAAAATTCTTTAGAAATCTTTTTAACATTTAAGTTCTTTTCTGTCCATGGATTTACTCAAATATTTGGAAATAGCATGCCAGGATATTTCGATAAAATTAGAGGATTAAAAGCATTAATAAAGGATCACAATCGTCATATACCTATTCTTCTGGAAACCATAGAAAGAAACGAAGCAAGAATAGAAAGGTATCGGCAGATACTTGATGATCCAAACCTTACCAAAGACCCAAATCATCCACATTTCAGAACAGCTGAAGCTCTTAGACAAGATGTATATTATCAGCTAGGTGAAACCCAATATCTGGTTTATGCATGTAAGCAAGATATTGTTAATATCCGTAGAAGAGTCCAGATCTATCGGTCTTTGATGATACCTTATATTTGCTGAAGTTTGTAACTTATGATCTTTTCTTTTTAATAAAATAAGTGACTACGTCGTGAGGGTTGAAGGAACAAAAGTAGAGTACCTGTTGAAGCCATGGAGAGGCGTGTAAAGGGAAATTGAGTTCAAAATCCAAAACGGGAAAGCACTTATTGAGTTAATTAGGAAGGTAATGAGTGATAAATTAAAGCAATCAATTGAAAGGTATTGGCAAAATCGGAAAATATTGGAATATCTTGACCTGGCTATTGAACCAATTGCTGAAGCAAAATCTATCGAGGGGATAGAATTTTTTTGTTATAAAGAGGGATTTAAACATCTTTATCATTTTGATAATAAACAGTTAAACTTATTGTGTGATCTGCAATTAAATACCTTGCATAATATTAGTGTAATTTACGATCGTCTTGTTCTATAATCAAAAGTGTGTTTGAAACATTTGCATAGTATTGAAGAAAAATTTAAAAAGTTGGAGAAAGTTTTATCTATAGAAAATATAGAACAGAAAATCAGAAAGATTCCATCAAAAAGTGAAGTGTTTGAAATAGTCAGTTCCATAACTGATCAGCCAAAGAAAGAAATAATCCAATTGCCTGAACAATTGGAAAAGAAAATAGATCGGCTTGAAGATCTTTTGGTACAACTGAACTAAAAGATTTGATGTCCTATTTGGTCGCCACTGGTGACGAAGAATACAAAGAAGCTTTAGCCGCAACAGAAATTTTGGGAAATTTAGCTGAAGGATTTAGAAAAGTTCAAGACTCTGAGACAGTATCAAAAGGTGTCTCAAGTATCATAAAACAGAACAATAGTGTGATTTATCTTGCGATAAAAGCACTAAAGAAACTAGAAATTTTGGAGACAAAAGTTGCAAGATTAGAAGAAAATCTCATCAAGACAACAAAAGAAAATCCTCAATTTCAAGAGGCTCTTGAAAAATTAATTCAAGAAGTCAACAGAATCAAAATCACAGAAAAGGGAGAAAAAGTACCGCCTGCTATAACAAGAAAAACTTATTTCTTAAAAAATCCGCAAGAGATCTTTAATTCAGAAAAGGCGAAGTTGACAAAATGAGTCGTCCAAGTACAAGTGAATCAAGATCCAGAACATCGTTTGAAGGTTCCAGATGTTCTAGAAACTTAATTCCAGTTCGGGATTATGAAAGGAATGAAGCCATGACAACAATTGATGACCGAATTCGAGATTATCGTAGGTATCGACAAGCAACCAGAAATGCTATAAGCCATATAACGGGGAATAGCAATAAAAGAACATTGGAAATGAATCTCGATCCAAATCATTAGCTTCAACTTTCAAATCAAAGAAGAGCAGAAATGGTACCTGCAGAAGTGTTATATACAACAAACTGGAGTGAACCAAAGAATAAAGTATATCAACACTATTCAGAAGAAAGGGCACTAATTGTAGGCGATACCCAAAAAGAAATGTCATTGCTCATGAAAGAATCGTATCAGAAGCTCAAAATGGAAGGATTAGATCATATTCATCTTGGTATGATTATGATTCGAATCTTTGCATTACATAGAAAATATGCAGGAGTCAAAATTCTTGTGGTCATAAGAGATAAAAGGTGGGGAAGTGATGAAAGAGGAATACTAGGGCAAATGGAAATCGATCTATCAAATGGAACGGAACTAGTATATTTCCTCCCTGAGCAGATGATGACTATTATAGATTTCTATCAACAAATGGAAATCGTAATAAAAACAAAAGGATATGAGTCATGGGTATCCGGAGAAGCAAATTTACTAATTACTCGAGGAGTAGTGGCAAGATTGACAAACACCAGTGCTGCATCATTCAAATTCAGAAATGAAAATCTACTGGAGTTTCTCTCAACCAATGGTGTCAAAGCAATTGCTAGGAAAGAATATTCATCAGAAATATTCAATGGTGAATTGTGGAAAATAAAACCACCGGAAGGAGTAGAAGCAGCAAAAGCACCTCAAAATGTGCAAACATGGGAAAACAAAGACAAATCTGTAAATCTCAGATTTACTCATTATGAAAACAGAAGAATGCCTGAAGAAGAATATGAAGACGAAGATGAAGTGGAGATTGAAAGAGCTATGGTGATAACTCACAGAGTTATAAAAGAAGAAGAAAGGCATATCAACAGAGTATTGCCAGATCATTTCATTCAAAGTGAAAGAGAAAAAGGCATTATCTGGGATCATTTGGGAGATGCCAAATATTGGGTAAAATACACTATCCCAGAAGAAACTGATGAAGTCATTTGTGATGGTTGGGGAGAAGAATTTGAAAATGAAGAAAAAGATGCGCAAACCATATTGGCCTTTGAAGAGTTAGAAGAAGAAGAAGAAGAAAAACTACCTTGGTACTATAAAAAGGCAACGGAAACAGTTTTAATGGCCGAAATGGAATATCCAAAACTAAGAATTGAAGATTTGGATGAAGCACCACATTTGCAAGAAGTTCTTACAATTAAATCAGCTGCATCATCATCACAAGTTGTTGACTCAGGATTGCGAGTCCCAACAGATTCAAGTATGGGACCTCATCAATATCCACCGACAGAACGACAACAATCAATTAATGTTCCAGAAATCCGTGAAAGATGGAAGAATTTCAAAGGAAAAAGGTTAAACGTCTCAAATCAGTGGAATCTACCATCAGCTCAAGCACAAATAGGATCAATATTAATTCTACCAACGGATGTATCGCAATACGAAGATGTGATATCCAGATGGGAATCAAACAATAAAAATCTGATTGATCGAATGACATGGGTGGATAATCAAGCAAAGGTAACTTACATTGAAAATCTCTTAGGAGAAGTCATGAAAAGAATGTTTCAATAATGGAGATTAGCCTATCCACAAGAATATGACATGTTAGTAACAGCAGCTGAAGATACACAAATCATCTTCTCGCAAATACGAAGAATGATAACTTTGGAGGATCCATATCAGGGATCAACAACATTTCAAGAAAGAGCATATGCAGAATTGGAAAGAATGCATTGCAAAGAAATTTAGCATTTGCCACAATTCATGGAAGAATACATGGATATAGCTGCAAAAACAGGAAGGGCTTATATGAATCCAGAATTATTAGAAAAATTCTTCAGAAAGCTACCAGAGCTTTATGGAAAAGAAATAGAAGAAGAATTTAAAAGAAAGCATCCAGGTAATACCATTGGTAATATACCACGAGTACATTTTACTTGGTTATACTTACAGGAGCTATGCAAAAAGGCATCAATGCAAAGAGGATTGAAAGATTTCAACAATCTCTGCAAACAGATACCTATACCTGGGTATTACAAAGAAAACAAGAAATACGGTCTCAGAAAGGCAAGAAATTATAAAGGAAAACCACATGATACACATATCAGGGTTTTCAAAAGAAAAAGGCCGCCCGCTCATAAGTGTGGATGCTATAAATGTGGAGAAGTTGGACATTATGCAAAAGATTGCAAAAGTAAGCATGGCAATATAGCACGTGTTGCAATTGTCAATGAATTACAACTACCAGATGATTGGGATGTGGTCTCAGTGGATATGAATGAAGAAGATAGTGATGGAATACTATCAATTTCGGAAGGAGAAGATCCTGATCATACAACAGTTCTAAAGACACTTACAGTGGAACCAATGGAATATCTATTAGTCACAACTGACAATAGAGAAATCCTACAAAGAAAATATGCGTAGCTGGAAGATGTTCATCTTTCACAAGAAATGGAAACATGTACTCATGAATGGGTACATAATCAGCTAATTGCATATTACTTTATCGGAAAAGATAAATGTAATTATTGCAAAAGCAAAACTACATAATTAATGAGAATACATTGTCCAATGTGTCTCATGACGGTATGCCCATTCTGTTCAGAATTATACCTTCAAATAAAGGTAATCAGAAAGCACACAACCTATGTGCCATTATTTTCAAATCGTGATACTATAATTGCTGAAATGAGCAGTTATATTGATCAAATCCTTGCAGAAAATTCAATACTAGTCACTGAAAATCAAAGACTAGAAAAAATTACTGATTCATTCCTTAAAAAGGAATTAGATCAGTTAAAGAAATTTGAAGATATTGGTTCATCAGAAATTCACAATTCTCAATCATGTTTAAAAATCAATGAACCATTATCAGAGTTGCAGAAGAGCGAGGTGGTACCTGTCAAAATCAAAATTGCCCCTGAGCACACAAATTCCACAATTCATCTTAGGAAAACAATTTCCTATGCAAAAGTACCTCACAGAAGAACTATAGGAGTAGCAGGATTTGACTTATACAGTATTGACTGTATAATAATTCCAACATTTTAGAGAAGGTCTATTTCAACTGGAATACAGTTAAAAGTTCAAAAGCCAAACGTTTATGGACGAATAGCTGGGAAATCATCACTTGCAATCAAAGGAGTAGATGTTGCCGCAGGAGTCATTGATGCAGACTATAAAGGAACAATCTACGTCATCCTGGTAAACACAAATCCTACTGAATACTTTGTGGATATTGGTAGTGAAATAGCTCAGATCATATTTGAGTCATATCATGTGCCGCAAATTTAGTTAAATGAAAATTTAACTGATACAGAAAGAATGTCAAGTCCAATTGACAAAGAAAGAGGAAAGATGGTTGTCTTTAAACAACCAACAGAAACATTGAATATCATCACTGATGATAAGAAAGAAAAATGGTTTCTGCATTTTCATCTTCATTTTCAAATTCTTCTCCCCAACCATCACAAATGACTTCATCAATTTCTTCTGGAATTGTATACTTTACCCAGTATTTGGCATCTCCTAGATGATCCCAGATAATGCCTTTCTCTTTTTCACTTTGAATAAAATGGTCTGGCAATACTCTGTTGATATGCCTGTGTTCTTCTTTTATAACCCTGTGGGTTATGACCATTGCTCTTTCAATTTCCACCTCATCTTCGTCTTCATATTCTTCTTCAAGTAATCTTCTATTTTCATAATAGGTAAATCTGAGATTTACAGATTTATCTTTGTTTTCCCATGTCTGCACGTTTTGAGGTGCTTTTGTTGCTTCTATCCCTTCAGGTGGTTTTATCTTCCATAATTCACCATTGAATATTTCTGATGAATATTCTTTTCCTGCAATTGCTTTGACACCATTGGTTGAGAGAAACTCCAGTAAATTTTCATTTCTGAATTTAAATGATGCAGCACTTGTGTTTGTCAATCTTGCCACTACTCCTCGAGTAATTAACAGATTTGCTTCTCCTGATACCCATGATTCATACCCTTTTGTCTTTATTACGATTTCCATTTGTTGATAGAAATCTGTAATAGTCATCATCTGTTCAGGTAGGAAGTAGACTAACTCCGTTCCATTTGATAGATCAATTTTCATTTGTCCTAGTATTCCTCTTTCATCACTTCCCCACCTTTTATCTCTTATAACCACAAGGATTTTGACTCTTGCATATTTTCTGTGTAATGCAAAGATTCGAATCATAATCATACCAAGATGAATATGATCTAATCCTTCCATCTTGAGTTTCTGATATGATTCTTTCATGATTAATGGCATTTCTTTTTGGGTATCACCTGTTATTAGTGCCCTTTCTTCTGAATAGTGTTGATATACTTTGTTCTTTGGTTCATTCAAATTTGATGTATATAACACTTCTGCAGGTACCATTTCTACTCTCCTTTGATTTGAAAGTTGTAGCTGATGATTTGGATCAAGATTCATCTCCAATATCCTTCTTCTACTGTTATTCTCAATTATACGACTTATAGCATTTCTGGTTGCTTGTCTATATCGATGATAATTTCGAATTCGATCATCAATTGTTGCCATTGCCTCATTCCTTTCAGTATCCAGGTGCACATTGGGCCCTCGTAAACGATTGATGCAAGTTTTCCTCAATTATTATCCTCCTTTTGACTAATGGGTTAATTATTATACCCATGTGACACAAACAAACAAACTTAGTGGAGAAAACAGTGACTCCACTGATAAAAGTAACGCCAAGTGTGCGTTCAGAACTTAAAAAGCAATAAAAACAATAACATAGTGGGAATCTTTTGAAATCTAATTTTTCTTTGTCGGCCATTTATGTTGAACATGTGGCTGATGAGATGACCGTCCACGAGTTTGTGGTTGT
>JANIIA010000001.1:32812066-32826528 GCA_027478495.1 Erythroxylum alaternifolium
AACTCCTCTATCACCTTGCTTCATCTGCCACAACTTTGTTTTTATCTCATAGATTCGCGATGCATCCTCTCCATTAGAGTATGATTGTCACACCCTTTCCCAGATCTCTCGAGTTGTTGGCAGAAACATGAAGGTACATTTGATCGACAGTATCATGGCGGTGATAAGCCATGACGAGACCATGGAGTTGTCCATCTCCTACTGTCGTTCAGCTTGCAAGTTCATTGGGTCTGGAATGTTTTCATCTTCAACGATAAAACTCAGCTTCCCGCGTACTCCAATGGCGAGTTTCATAGCTTGAGCCCACTCCCGATAGTTCGTTCCATTTAGTTTGTCAGAAACGATGGCAACAGAAGTTCCTTCAAGACCAGAGGTCATCGACAACTGACCTCCAATCTGGTTTGGATTTGCTGTGTAGGATTCCTCATGATTGGAAGCCATTTCTTGACTTGCCGGGGTTGACTCCTCGGTTTCACTATCTCTTTCACGTGGCTCTAATACCATGTGAATAAGAGCTGTTTTACTCTATATTGTATTTCTCAGAGAATGTAGTACATATATACATGAATAGGGGTTATCGAATAGGATAGAGAATATATACAAATAAAGGAAATAATCCTAAGATAATGCTATCTAATCAATATAATTTGATTACAATCAGATTATCACAATATTATGTGATAATATGTATCTTGACCACAATATGCCTTTTCAATTAATGTCCTGATGAGTTGCTTAGATTCTTTCAAAGCATTATCAAGTTTGAAGATTAATCCAGGAAAAAGCACCATATACTTCTCTACCAATCAATCCTTTAGTATGAACTTGATTACTTCCTCACTTGGTCTGAAAGGTTAGCAACTTCCATTTTAAGTACCTTGGTATTCCCATTTCCACCAAAAGACTCAATGCAGATTGTGCCCCATTGATTAGTTCAATTGAAAGAAGAGTACTATCCTAGTGTAACAGATATTTATCTTATGGAGAAAGGCAGCAATTATCCTTATCTATCCTCAATAACCTCTATGTGTATTGGTTCTCACATATTGCCTTGCTATAAAGCATGATGAAAATTGATAGACTCATGCAGCAGCTCCAAAACACCTAATGTAAAATGGAGTACACTATGCATACCAAAACAATATGGGGTGTTAGGCCTAGTCCCTACTTGCAGAATGTCCAAGGTTCTTATGGCTAAGAGATTGTGGAGACTCGATGTAGAGAAGGGGAGTTTACGGGTGAAGTGGATCCATATTTATAACTTGAGGGGTGAGAGTATCTAGACAATGAAGATCAAGCAAATTCAATCCTACACATTCCAACAGACATTGCATATACACAATTTATGTAATCCCAGATGAAATATAATTGGAAGTGGGGAGGCAATTGATTTTTTTGTTTGATAATCGGCATACCTTGGACCCTTGTACCAGCTTAGGGATTTTGCAAATCTAAAAGTTATAGTTCCTATGAATGCAAAGGTGCAATCTCTAATAGTGAATGGGAACTAGTATTGGCCTTTTCATTCCTTGAGGAACTTTTAAGACACAATTCAGAACATGCCAAGTTATGCTCCAAGCTTATCTTATCCTGACTGCTTACAATGGATGAAGGACAAAACTCAAACATTTTCCACTACCTCATGTAAGAAAATGTTAATGGGAACCTTGCTAGAGAGTCCTTAGTTCAAATTGGTGTGGGACACCAGCATAGTTCCCTCACATTCTTCCACCTTATGGTTGACTACCTTTTAAAGACTAGCCACCAAAGACAAACTAAAGTTCCATATTGATATTCTTGACTGTGTTTTGTGTGGGGAAGATCAGGAATTACATGACCACTTATTCTTCAACTGTGCATTCACTTTAGTGCTTTGGAATAGCTCGTTTATAGTCTTCAACGTGAAGTAGGGGATGGCTAAACACATTGAATTAGGCCACCAAAGACTATTTTAGAACAAAAAAGGCAAAAAGTTATTCAAAGTAGGCTTTGGTATGATCATCTATTGTCGAATATTAGTACAGAAGAATAAATTTCTTTTCTCATCTAACTTAGGTTACAGCCTTAGTTTATATATACAATTATCTAACCTAAATATAGTAACAAACTCCCTAAAGTATAGGGAAATCTGTATCTTATTCTAATCCCCAGAAATTAGGTATTCATATGATCTCTATAACTATACAATCTTTCCAATACTACATAATCCGACACTCCCCCTCAAGCTGGTGAGTGCATCCCAAGCTTGCCAATAATATCTTGAAACACTGTGCTTGTCAGTCCCTTTGTATGTCTGCCAACTAATCCTTGGTTGACACAAATGGAGTGCATATTAAGCCACTGTCCAGTTTTTCCTTGATAAAGTGCCTATCAACTTCAATATGCTTTGTTCGATTATGTTAAACAGGGTTATGTGCAATGCTAATGGCTGATTTGTTATCACAGCACAGCCTCATGGGTGCTTCCTCTTTTATTCTTAAATTATCTAGGATTATCTTCAGACAAAGTAACTCACATATTCCCAACGCCATGGATCTGAATTCTGACTCTACAGTTGATCGTGCTACCACATTCTGCTTCTTACTTTTCCATGTTACAAGGTTACCACCTAGGAGTGTACAGTAACCAGATGTTGATCTCCTATCGACCAAAGACCCTGCATAATCTGCATCGATATAAGCCTCTAATGTCATAACCGTGACTGTTTGTCGCTTAAACAGAATTCCTCTTCCCGTGCTGCCTTTCAAGTATTGTAGTATCCTATTTATTGCCTTGAGATGTGAATCTTTGGGATTGTGCATGAATTGACTAACCATGCTCACTGCAAACGCTATATCTGGTCTTGTGTGTGCCAGATATATCAACTTCCCAACAAGCTTATGATATGATCCTTTATCTACCATGGGACCTTCTAGAGCATCACATAATCCATTATTGAATTCAATCGGTGTCTACACTGGTTACAACCCAACTTTCCTGTTTCTTTTAACAAGTACATACTTTTGTTGAGAGATGAAAGTCCCTTGCTTTCAGTGAGCTACTTCAATGCCTAGGAAGTACTTTAACTTTCCTAGCTCTTTGATATCAAATTCCTTCAAGAGACATTGCTTCAGATTTTTCATCTCTTCTACACAATTACCTGTCACGATGATATCGTCTACATAAACTAGCAATGTTGTGACTCTCCCAGAATTTGAGTGTCTAACGAATAAAGTATGGTCTCCTTGACTCTGCTTATATCCCAATGAAATCATCACCTTAGCAACCCTCCCAAACCAAGCTCATGGTGATTGTTGCAAATTCCACTCGAAATTAGCAACTAATGACAATAGTATCCGCACTGTGTTCATCTTAGCAACAAGGGCAAATGTCTCTAAAAAATCGATGCCATAGGTTTGAGTGTACCCTTAGGCCACCAATCTTGCCTTATATCTTTCCACCGAGCCATCAGCCTTGTATTTTATGGTGAAAACCCACCTACACCCGACTAATTTCTTCCCTCTCGACAATTCCACTAACTCCCATGTCTTGTTCCTTTCAAGGGCTTCCATGTCAATCTTCATACTATCCTCCCATTTTTTGTCTCCTAATGCCTCAGTTAGATTTCTCGGTGTGGGAATTGTATGGAGATTGGTTGAGAAAGCTCAATGTTTTTAGGATAGATTCTGATAAGAAATGAAAAAAGACAGTGGATGTTTTGTGTAGGTTCTTGGTCCTTTCCTAAGTGCAATTGGTAGGTCTTCAGTACTTGTTTTTTCTGGTTCGCCTGCTGGCTCAAATGGCTCAACACTTAGCTCACCACCTGGTGTGACATTTTCAATTGGTTTGAGAGTGATTTTTGGAATTTGGGCAACAGCACGAATGGGAGACTGACTTGTGCTGGTTGAGAGAAAGGTATCTTCCTCCTAGAATAAACTTGCAGTGGCTACATGTTATCTTGATTTCCCTTAGCTTTCATCATTTCAACAAATGTGGCTGACTCAATTGAGGGAGAAGTGGATTCAGGCACGGTTATGGGTATAGGCTGAACAAAACTAGGATCAAGAAGAAACATATACTTTGTTTTATCTTCACTCAAGGTCTCCCTCTGAAGATAAGTATGCTGAAAAAAAGATTCATTTTCAACAAAAGTAACATCAGCTGAGACAAAAAAAATTTTAAAAGGTGGATGAAAGCGTTTATAACCCTTTTGTGTGGAGGAATATCCAATAAAAATGCATCAAAGAGCACGTGGATCTAATTTGCTCCTATTGTGAGAATGAACATGAACAAACGCAAAAGAGCCAAAGATTCGAGATATATGATTGTTTGAAACAGAAAAATTTAGGAAAAATTTTGTGAGAATATCAATTGGACTTTTGAACCTAAGGGCACGCGTTGGAAGTCAGTTAATAAGATGGGCAGCAATTAATACGACTTCACCCCAATATTGTTTGGGAACATTTTTTTGAAACAAAAATGCTCTAGTGATCTCTAGGAGATGTCTATTTTTTTGCTCAGCTACACCATTTTGTTGTGGGGTGGTAACACATGAGGACTCATGAATAATTCCTGTTTTCTGAAAAAATGGAGAAAGGGTTTCATTGAAATAGTCCTTGGCATTGTTTGATCGAAATCTCTTAATTTTTACATCAAATTGAGTATTTAGCATGTTGTAGAAATTAGGAAAAATAGTAATAACATCATATTTATTTTTCAAGAGGTAAAGCCTTGTGACTCGGGTACAATCATCAATAAATGAAACAAACCACCTAACACCCGAAATATTTGGGATGGTAGAAGGTCCCCAAATATCACTATGAATGAAAGAAAAAGGAACAAAGGTTTTTTTGTTGTTTATTGGAAAGGAAGCACGTTTGTGCTTGGCGAGTTCACAATTATCACAATAAAAAATTTCAGACGCAAGACCTTTAAATAAAGAAGGAAACATCAACTTGAGAACTCTAAAAGATGGGTGACCTAAACGACGATGATGAAACCAAATTTTATCTTGGTTTGACATGACAGATTCGGAAAAGAAGGATGTAGATAAGGGTTTTCCAATTTCTAATATACTGTGTTGTTTTTCCAAAAAATAGAGACCGTCCCTCTGATTAGCACATCCAATCATCTTCTTCGTGCCTCGCTCCTGAAAGACACAATGTGAAGGAAAAAAGGTTATACTGCAATTTGAATCTGTGGTTAATTTTTAAATGGAAATAAGGCTTGCAAATAACTTTGGAACATAGAGAACATTTCATAGTGTAAGGTCCTTGTTTATGTATATATCCCCTTGGCCAGCTACGGTGGTGATGGATCCATCAACTACAGCTAAGGTTATAAGAGATAAAATGTTTGGAGGAACAAGTCTCTTCCTTGAGGTTCAAGCATAACATTTCGACGTCCCTCTTCTACGCGTATAATAGAAATTGTCTCATTTAGAGACGGTAGGTCTGGTTTTTTTAAAACCTGCACCCTTACAGCATCAAATTCCACTTTTAATCCTACCAAAACCACAAAACGCTTCAGAATTGTTGCATCTTCACTACAACGCATTTGGATGCATTGATAATGATCCATCTCTTGCTAGAAGCTTCGTAAGAGACTTGAACATTCAATAACAGTCTGAGTCTCCTATTTAGTTGCTGAAACTTTTGTCTTAATTCGGTAGATCTGTGCAGCATCATTAACCTTAGAGTATGTCCGTCGAATAGCTTCCCAAATCTCCTTGGCTATTCCGAGGAACATAAATGTGTCACTAATCTCAGGCAGCATCGAGTTTCATAACCAGGACATTACCATGGAGTCTTGTTCATCCCACGCCGCAAATTTGGGATCGTCCTGTGAAGGACTTGTGCCCATTAAATGGCTCAATTTCCCTCTTCCCTTTAGGAATGTGCGGACCAATTGTGACCACTTCAAATAATTCTTCCCATTCAATCAGTATGTAGCTTGAATGTTCTGCAAATCTCTGGTCATAGCAGTAGCAGTATTCTCGAATGTAGGGCTGGTGATTTCGGCAAAACTTCTGGGTGATTCCGACATGATTGATTGATTAAGACTAAGGATAAGAATAGGAAAAGGAATAGGGAAATATGGGAGAGAAGGCTAGGACAATGAGAGGAACAGTGGAGAAGGATCTCAGTTGGTATGACCATAAAAAAATCAGAGTTTTAGTAGGAAAGAGCCAACAGCTCTGATACCATGTTTAATATTAGCAGAGAAGAATAAATTTCCTTTCTCATCTGACTTAGGTTATAACCTTAGTTTATATATACAATTGTCTAACCTAAATATAATAACAAACTCCCTAAAGTATAGAGATATCTGTATCTTATTCTAATCCCTGAAAATCAGGGATTTATATGATCTCTATAAGTATACAATCTTTCCAAATAATACTACATAATCTGACATCTATCATATCTGGAAGGAAAGAAGTAATATGATATTTGGTAACAACACATTGGAAGTTAGTGCTAGCCTAACCAGATTTATTCTCAAGCTTAGGATAATTGCCTTAGCTCGAGGACTCACAAACTGAGATATTTGTAAGCTTGTGTTCTAGCCTCTCTTTGCATCATGCGCTACCATAGGCTAGTGTAGCTTTCTCCTGTAGGTGAGAGTTACTCACTGGTATGATGTGTACAGGGTTAGAGTGTCACAAGTTTCCTTAAATGAAATTTCACTATTACTTTCCAAAAAAACATCATGGACACAAACTAAAAGTAGTGATGTCATTTTTTAAATTGTAAAATTTTATCCAATTGATAACGTTAATCAAACTTATACTATATTATAAATTAAAAAGCTTGATGTATCATGCTCGAATAAGTTCGTTATTAGTAATTATCTACATTAAGGTTTGGGCAATACATTATAACCATCCCATGCTAAAAAAATTTTAGTGACATTGAAAATTTAAAAAAAATGAAAAAGAGATTTTTACAAAAAGTTTTACATACTTCAACTATAAAGTTTACAATTCATGCACACAAATCCACCAAAACTATATCTTTATATCTATAGGCATAAACCTTACAACCAAACCACTTAAGACCTTCATAAATTCTCCCAATTTTCCTTCTTTTTATGATTAATTTCACATAATATGAGAGATAACACCAAAAATCCCTAATCTAACCACCCACACTCTTTTGCAGCAAGTCAACTTGCTATAATCTGTCACAAATTTCAATCAGTGTCCATATTTTTAAGCAACGACAAACTATAATTCAACACTACTTCTTATCCCATTCATTCCTTAAAACCTGTAGCAAACTGAAATTAAGATGAATTTCTATCAATTTCGTTATGAAATAAAATATTCACAATTTGACTTTAACTCGAAAATGTAATTTAATTGAATTGATTTGACAAGAACATTCACTTGAATAATTTGAATTCAATTGTAAAATCCAATTTAATTGAACTGATTTAACAAGTTACTTTGTATATTTTGTATGAATTTCAAAGTAGTAACACAAAAAGGAACTATCCTACTTTGTAAGGTAATGAAGTTCAAGGAAATATAATCCATCTAGCAAACCATCTTTCATATAGTATTAGAATTATGGGAAGAAAGAGGTCCAATACATAAAGTTTCACAAAAGGAACTCAATCAATTAAATCCCTACCAAATCCTACCATCTTTGAACATATTTTTAACTTCCAAATGGCTCAAATTCTATAGAGAATGGATTTCAATATGTTATATAAAAATAGGAATTGAACATGTTGGATAAGCCTAAAAAGAGCTCCACAAAACTATATCAATGTCAAATAATCTATTAATCAATTAGTTATTTCAAAAAAGTATTATGTCATTCTGGCAACTTGTTCAAGTCAAACTAATCTTTGGATAAGCATACCATTATCAATGAGTAAGCAAAAAGAAAATAGACTTTGAGTTTCAACATAAACCCTAGAAAGATTCAACAAAGAGTGAAAAGTAGGAACCTGTTCAAACTTTACTTTTACTGACATATTTATAAATATTCCAATTGCTTCATTTTTGCGATAACATGCTTATTGATAATCCAAATAAGTAATCACAATATTTTTAATATAAGCATCTCTTACCTCAAAATGAAAATTAATGTATTTGCTATATATGCGACCATTTCCCTACAAAATAGAGAAAAAAGAAGAAAATGAAAGTGAATAATTAATCAAGATTAACCTATCGAGCATGCAATTTAGATTAAAAGCCATGAAGAAGAAAAATTGTAGAATTATTAACTTATAGAATGTGAGGAGTCTAGGCTCTCACTACTATTTATATTTCATGTTGACAGAACTAACTAGGAAACTAGAACTCAAGTTTTGTGATTTTATTTTTTGACCGATACATCTTAAATAAGAAAAATATAGCCAATATATAATCAATATTCTAACTAAAATACAGACAGTATATAATCAATATTCTAACTACTTATCTCTACTAATCTGCAATATCTTAACTACTTAGGTGTTGATTTTATTTTGAATCTAGAATAAGATTTTCCTATTTTATTGAGATCATTATCTACTAGATATCAATTTTCCTAATTTAGTAACACTCTCCCTCAAGTTGGTGCAAAAATGTCTATCATGCCCAACTTGCTAACTTGAAGCTCGAATGGTTGTCTTAACAACCCTTTAGTGAATATGTTTGCAACTTGTTGTTTGGTTGGAATGAATGGATTACAGATTATTCCTACTTTAAGTTTTTCCTTAATGAAGTGCTTATCAATCTCAACATGTTTTGTCCTGTCAAGAAGTACTGGGTTATGGGCAATACTTATGGTTGCCTTTTTGTCACAATACAATCTCATAGGAAAACCTAATAGACTTTGAAGATCTTCCAGAACTCTTTGTAGCCATAGAACTTCACATACACCTTGAGTCGTTGATCTAAATTCTGCTTCTAGCAACTGCACTCTGTTTCTTACATCTCCATGTGACTAAGTTGCCCCAAAGGAATGTACAGTATCCAGACATCGATCTTCTGTCAGTAGTTGATCCTGCCAATATGCATCAGTACAGACCTCTACTCTACTTTCATTTCTTTTTTAAAAAAAGGCCCTTTTTGAGATTGCCCTTTAAATATTGAAGGATTCTGTACACAGTTACTAGCAAAAGCAGTATCAAGTCGTGTATGAGACAAGTAGATCAGTCGCCCTACCAATCTTTGGTACCTTCCTGTATCTATTGGGATTCCATCTTTAGCATCTCCAAGTTTGACATGAGACTCTACTGGAGTGTTTGAAGGCTTGCATCCATTCATGTTAGTCTCCTTTAAGAGATCTAAAATATAATTCCATTGTAAAACCACAATTCCCCTTTTTGAACTTGCTACTTCCATTCCAAGAAAATATCTTAAGTGACCTAAGTCCTTAATTTCGAACTCCTTGGCTATTCCTAGCTTAAGCTTCCTCATTTCTTCTATGTCATTTCTAGTTAAAATTATATCATCCACATAGACAAGCAGAACTGAAATTTTGTCTTTGATGGATCTCTTAGTGAACAAAGTATGATCAGATTGTCCTTAACAATAACCTTGACCTTTAACAAACTTTGTGAATCCTTCGAACCAGGCTCTGGGAGACTACTTAAAACCATACAACGATCTTTTTTACTTTGCATACCTTGGTTCAAAATTTTTCAGAGAATCCAGGTGGGGGCTCCATATATACTTCTTCATCTAGGTCTAGATTTAAGAAATCATTCTTTACATCTAACTGATTTATAGGCCAGTCAAAATTAACAACAATTGAAAGGGCGACTCAAATAGAGTTTAATTTTGTCGCTGGTGAAAAAGTCTTATAATAATCTATGCCATATGTCTGGGTAAAGCCTTTAGCAACTAGTCGAGCCATGTACCTCTTTAAGGATCCATCATAATTGAATTTTAGAGTAAGTACCCTTTTACATCCAGCAACCTTTTTTTTCATTTGGTATATTAACTTCTTCCCAAGTTGCATTCTTTTCCAAGGCTTTCATCTCTTCAAAAATAGCTTCTTTCCACTCTGGAACCTTTAGAGCCTCCTAAATATTGTTAAGAATAGGAATACTAGATGCTTGTGAAATAAAGGTATAATAAATAGGTGAAATATTTTTTTAGCACACAAAGTTAGAGAGAGGATGTTGTGTACAAGATCTAATACCCTTACTAAGAGATAAAGGGAGATCAATTTGAAAAGACAAGTTTAGCTTAAAGTCAATTACAAGAATACTTTTAGGAACATGAACATTTGTGGAAACATCATGATATTCTTGATCTAACCTTTGGTTAGACTCATGAAGATATTGCGGAATGGTCACCTACCATTTTTGTGCTAGATGTTCCTTTGAATATACAAGACCTTTGTACCGTTTCTCATATATCTCCATGTTTCCAGTATTATTATTTTGTGATGGCATTGTCACAAGTTGTTTATTAACCGATCCAACATTCTCAATATTTACTCCATTTGCTTCCAATAGTTTTGTGTTGTCTTTTTATGAATGATCATGAGAGGTATCACTTTGAACAAACCCAAACCTGACCTCTAAACCATCGAAGACCTCGTCTTCGCTAATATTTTGCTCCCCCTGAAGATGGTAATTATTATAGTATGAAATACCTTTAAAGAAAGTAACATCCATAGACACAAGCATCTTTTTGAAACTGGATCAAAATATTTGTAGCCCCTTTGATTAGTGGGATAACCTACGCATGCATTTATGTGCTCTAGGATCTAGTTTTGAAAGTTTGGAATCATGATTATGAGCAAAAGTCAAACTATCAAAAATTTTCAGTGGAATGTTTCTAATGAGTCTAGTAGTTGGAAAATACTCAGTAGAAACCTAAATTGGCGTTCTGTTTATCAAGTAGATGGCTGTTAGAACTACTCCCCAAAGATATTTAGGAACCTTAGTTTGAAGGATTAAAGCTCTAAATATTTCAAGGTGTTTGTTTTTTCTCTCAACCACCCCATTCTATATTGTATTATTATAGGAGCTCCGATGAACTATTCCTTTGTCAGCTAAAAAATTTCCCAACATATTCTTAAAGAATTATTTCCCATTATCCCTTTGAAATATTTTAATCTTACTCTGAAATTGTGTTTGAATCATGTTATCAAAGTTTTTGAAGACTCTTTCAGCATCAGATTTTTCTTTTAGAAGTAACTTTATTATGATCATCAGTAAATGTAATAAGCCAACGTTTCCCAAACAATGTACCAACTCTAGAAGGCCCCCAAACATCACTGTGGATCATGGTAAACGGTTGTGAAGTTTTGTAAGGTTGTGCTGGGAAAAATGCACAATGATGTTTTGCTAATTCACAAGACTCACACTGAAATATTGACGGTTTTTATTTATGGATAACTTGGGAAACAAATGATTTTTTTAAGGAAAACTTGGATGGCTTAGTCGACAATGCCATAATATAACTTCATTATTACGAGAAATTGAAATAGAATTGAAACAAGTTTGCTGGTCTTGAATTCCAAAGGTTCGTCCTTTGTGAAAAAAATAGAGACCACTATTTTGTTCAGCATCCACAATCATCTTCCTAAAGGTTTAAATCATGATATTCACAATGAGAAGATCGAAAAATTAGTCAACAATATGATTAAGTGTAAGCTTGCTCACGAACAAGAGGTTGTATGATAGGTTAGGAACATGAAGGACATCTTTGAGTTTTAGGGAAAGAGAAATAGAAATTGTTCCTTTTCCAGCAATCAAGGCAAAGGAACCATTAGTAATTTTGACCTTTTGATTTCCTGCACATGAAGGATATGACGAAAAAAAGTGCGAAATATCAATCATATGATCTATGGCACCCGAATCTAATATCCAATGGCCATTAGTGTTGGTACAGGCCAAAGACACAGGGAAAGTATTTCCTGAATGAGTTAGAGAACATGATGGATTAGGATTTTCTCAGGATTATTTTAAGATTTAGACATTTGGTGTAGATGTTCTCTTTGTTCCTAGTGAAAGGAAGAGATTCTGAAGATGATTGCTGCCCTAAATCAGAATTGCTCACTTATAATGCCCTGACTACTCCCCCTGTCTTGGTGTCATTGCTTGGTTTCTTTTTCCAGTTAGCTGGTTTTCAATTTCCAACAGGTTTCCCTGGTATGCCACGGTTTTTTATAGTGGTCACACCAAGGATTTTGTTTTGCACTATATTTTTCCGCTTTGCAATCAGCTCTTCGAGTCACAATCTATTCTGGTTTCACCAGCATTCTTCAACATCACTTGTCTTCTTGCTTCTTCTCTCCGTACCTCTAAGAAGATGTCTCTTATGGTTGATAGAGGATTTCTACCTAAAAGATGGCCACTAACTTCATCCAAGTCTATATTCAGTCTAGCCAAGAAGACAAATATGTGTCCTCTTTCAACTTTCTTCTTGTACCGATCATTGTTACTTGGATTTACCCAGTTTTCTTCAACAAACAAATCTAATTCCTGCCATACAGACATCATTTCATTATAATATGCTGTTACATTCCTCTCACCTTGCAGCATTTTCCACATTCCGGTGTTCAATTCAAATAATTGTGAGTGGTTGTCTAGATCTGAATACGTTTCCCTAACTACTTCCCAAACATCCTGTTGACATGAACATGAAGGGCTTCCAAATAGCTGGTTCCATAGAATTTTGATCAACCATGCAATGACCATTGAGTTTTCCAAACGCCGCTGCCGATATCGAGGTTCATTTGCAACTGGTTGTTTGACCTCACCATTTAAATATTCAAACTTTCCCTTGCCATCAATCACCAAACCTACACACTGGGGCCATTCAACGTAGTTTTTGCCATTCAACTTATGAATGGTGATTTGGAGAGAGTTTTCTAAGAGAGAAATTGGTGCAAGTATGCTACTTTCTCCTCCTGAATTCGCCCCACTATTATCATCTGAATAAATCAAACCAGAACCCACCATGGCTACCTTGAAATTCATGATCTAATCCTACTGCTCTAATACCATATTGACAAAATTGAATAGGAAAACCAAAACTCAAATTTTGTGTTTTTATTCTTTGAAAGATACATCTTAAATAGGAAAAATATAGCCAGTATAAAATCAATATCCTAACTAAAATATAACCAGTATATAATCAGTATTGTAAGTACTTATCTCTACTAATCTACAACATCTTAACAACTTAGGTGCTGATTTATCTTATCCTGAATCTAGGATAAGATTTTCCTATTTGATTCAGATCATTATCTACCAGATATCAGTTTTCCTAATTGACCAACATTTGGTAAAACATAATTACACATAATTATGTAACCTAACTATAGGCTTGACTCCAGCCTTAACTATAGTCTTAACAGATATCTACAATCTAACAACTATAAAACCCTGCATTTATAGACACAACAATCAATAAGTTATTGCAAAAGAGCTTAGATTTTATAAATGAAATACAAGAGGACAAATTAGTCAACCATAAGCTTTAATTTAGTAGAATGAAGAACGAGAATTGAAGAGACAGAAAGGATAACAAGAGCTGCAAATTACTTTACACTAAGTTTTCCTTATTAGGTAGGAAACAAAAAGTTAAACATATTGCTTGGGACGTAAGCTTAATTAAGAATAAAGAATCCTTATTAGAGTAGGATTTAATTTTGGATATTCTCAAATCCTTTCCTACTAGAATAAGAATTCTAAGAAATATAAATATGCCTACTCAACCCTTTATGAACAAGCTATCATGAATTCTTCCATAGATTTGAGATTTCAATTAGAAGGCGTGATGCTTTCTTCGAAGAGTGATTCTTCGACCCTAGGAGTGATTCCTAATTTTCTAGCCTCCATTGCTTATGTTCTTCAGTACATTCCAATAATTCTAACCTAAAGTTCTAGCAACCAAAAACCCAAATTCCAGTCATATCTAACCTTGAAAATCTAGCCTCAATTTCCAGCAATTAAACCCTAAAAACCCACCTACCGCATCTGAAATTTCAGTATTCCAAGCTAAAATATGAAATTTCAGCATCCAAACCTAAAACTTGATATTCCAGCAGTCTACTATCAGCCATATTTCCCAAATTTTGTGAGTTCAGCTACTAGGTAATATTTCTAATATTTGTCCTACATCAAAAGCTAAATCTTTCTTATTAATAGTGTAATTATTACATGGTATATAAAGCCTTATCTAAAGAGAGTAATGACACACATATTATGTCTATTCCATAATAATTCCATGTTATTGGAGATTCTATAATTACTTCTAACTCTAGTAAATTAAGGTTTTGAATATTCTAAAACAATATAAAAAAAAAACTTCAATATGTAATGAAAACTACTAATAGTACCATGGCAATACTGTTCATTCCATGTATAACGGGTGAAGAGCATCATATGGTATTGTTTATCGACATTGTTTATGAAACAAGAGGGTATAGAAAATATCATAAGAAAAAGCCACTTTATTTCTCTGATTATATGTAATTTATACACGAGTATAACCTATTCTAATACTACTAAACTAC
>JANIIA010000001.1:32961648-32980180 GCA_027478495.1 Erythroxylum alaternifolium
CAAAACCTACCTGTTTGATTCCCTCTCACAAACCAACAGTAGAGAATAGAACAATCTATACCTTTTTGTCTACCTCCACAATGACGACAATATCTTCATTTTTTCCATCAATTGTTCGGTCTTACTCAACCTCAAGTTTAATAGGATAGGTAATGTTTAGCAAATAACAGATTATATTAACTATTAGCTGATTATATCAGTTAATTTGACCAGCAGATAATATTAATTGTTTATTAAAGATGTTTGATAAAATTAGCTGTTGATGTGTAAAATGACTTATTAGGATATAATTTTAAAAAAATTATAGGGGCGTGAATATTATATTTTTTAGTATTTCGTTGAATATTCTTATAAGAATTTAGATTTTAGATATTTAATTATACAAAAATTAAGTTTATAATAATAATAATAATAATAATAGTTAGTAGTAGTAGTAGTAGTAATAGTAATAATAATAATAATAATAATAATAATAATAATAATAATAATAATAATAATAATAATAATAATAATCTAACGTTAAATTCTCTATTGATATGAATGATAGAACGAGCTATATCATATTGGTATTTTTCATATAAAATATATAAATTTTATTATTTAATAAATTAAAATATCTATAATTATAGTATGACACATATACAATATATAGTAATTATATACTAAAAATATTAATTTGATGTGACTCTTTATGCTCAAAAACTTAATATTATGATATTTTAAATGTTAACTAATATTATAAAATTAAATAAAGATTAAAAAGTTTAATTAACCCCTTTATTATATTCTTTTAAACTTCAGTACGATAAAAAAAGTCAACTTTGAAAATACACAGAGCAAAAGTAGAGAGTAAAGTAGAGGGCAATATTGTTATTAGACAAATAGATAACTCCAAAAGCTCCATAAAAATCAGCTTATTAGAGTTAATGAACTAACCAATAAATCATTCATTAAATACGTTAATAACTTTTTAAAATAGTCAAAAAGTTAAGTTTTAGTCAATGCGTTAAAAAATAACTTATTAGTTGTTTATCAAACGTCTATGTAAATTTTAAGAACTTCCTGGCGGTCACCAAAATTGTCTTGCGTCTGAAATGTCTATATTTTTTGCATACAACTCACCTCAAATAATCCTGAAGTATTAATACGTGGTGGCTCATAGGACGTGAATGTTCATACTGTATGATCGAGGAACAAATTGAAAACTTAATAAATTGCAAAGAAACAAGAAAGTAAAAAAGAAAGAGAGAGCGACAAAAGAGACAGCTGACGTTTAACCAATGAACGGTAATCCATAATTCCCATCCAGTTAACATTTGGCATTTGGTGGGATTTACATCTGCCTTTACTAGCTGATTTAGTTGGTACCAATACAAATGCCAATGTAAATAAAAAGAGTTCATATCATAAAAAAATAAGTGACAAAATCTTAATCAGATTGACGTTTCATGAGTCCAACATTATAATATGTAAAATTCAAAGTTTAAACTGTATTTTAGTAAAAATGTTGACCTTCAAAAGTTCCTTTGTCATTTATTTTATTTACATAACTTCTGAATTTAATTTCAATTAAAAAAATCAAGACTCAATTATTAAAAAATTATGACTAAAAATTATCCTAGATTAAGATTGGGTTCTAAACCAACCAATCGAACAAGACTTCCTAGGTGCCTCTTTTGTATTTTTTGTTTAATTTGCCTAAAGAGAGAGAAAAGAAAGCTCAAAATTGACGAAGGCACGTATATTTCTCTCGTTTCTCCCAAACAGATACATCGGCTGAAATCTGGAACAAGTTTACGCTTGCCTGCGTGACAGATGCAGACACGCCATAGTCTTCAACGATTCCTTTCTACGTTCGCGTTTGTAACTTTTTTTTTTTTCAATTAATGGAACAGACATCGAGCTCTGTGACGATTGGAACGGATCTGTGCTGCCTTTATACCCTTGGTAGCTATAATTGAGGTGTTGATCGTTGCTGTCACTGAGTGCTTCGGTTGCAACCCGCATACTTTTAAGAGACGTGCCTACGACTTCGCATATCTTTCTCGCGTTGCTCATGGCACTCGATGTATTTTTCTTTTGATTTTTTTTTCTTTTGGCTATGTCTATACCCCCAATATGTAGTGATTCGATACAGTTTCTGTTAACGAGGTGGAGGCGCTCTACGAGCTGTTCAAGAAGTTGAGTAGTTCGATTATTGACGATGGATTGATTCATAAGGTAAGATTATTACGAACTATTCATATCTTTCCCAACTTTTGATTGCTTCAAGTCACAATTTTCCTACTGAGGAGTTGAAAGGTTCTTCTCTTCTCACCCCCATCTACTTCTTTGCTTCCTTGATGAACCGAAAAAAGTGAATCTTTGTGTTGAGAGGGGCACTTTTTTCTTATGCTTCTTGATGTTACCATGAAGCACTCATTCAACTACTCTATTTCACACGCCTATTACATAGAGAAGTGAACTAATTAATGTGAGGTTTTGCTATTCACAAAAGATTTTTTATGTACGGAAATGTATAAAAGTTTCTTCCAGGCATCAGATTCATCAAATTTGGCGTCCAATTTTTCTTAAGTAGTTTAAACTGAAATTTTCACTTAGTGTCTTCTTTTCTCTCATGAATTTTCTCTTCTGTTCTTTTACTTATTTATTTTTCCTCTTATGCCACGACTATGACTGAGTTCATGTTCGCCATAACCAGAATATGAGCAGTATTTTGGTATGAACTTTCTTTTCAATTTAAGGCATTAGCTTTAGCTACCTGGACTAGGATCGATTGTTGCATGAAGGCCATATGGTCTGTTTTATCTGTTTAACATATGTGTGGTTGATTCCCTGAAAATTTTAAAAAGAATAGAGGCGAAAGAACATGATTGTTTTATTTTGGGTGCTAAAAGCTTTTATTGAATTCATTATTTGCTGGTAATTATTATCAGTCATGTAGGGAAATATATATGTAAGATTCTAGGGTTGATATGTGTTTATGTGCTCAGATTTCTTTTGCCTTTTCTTTCACTTTTATAGGAAGAGCTTCAGTTAGCACTTCTCAGAACTTCTTCTGGCGAGAATATTTTTCTAGATCGGGTAATGCATTGGAACAATTTTATTTTTCTTTTTTGTTATCAAGATTTGAGCATCTATTGATTTAATTGATTATTGTCTACTAACAAGATATGGTCAATAGGAAACGAGCAAATTGACCAAGCAATTTTGCATGGTAATTCTGTGTAATGAATAATCTCCTGCAATAGAGATATTATTTAGAAAGTTTTGTTTATATATGTGCTCATATATAATGAGATGATACACATGTTTTACAAGTTTATGTAGCAATAGATGTGTCTGATCTGTTTTTCATTGTTTGATCTGGTACCTATATATTGATCTTGAGTTAGCAGCTTCATGAGTTTTAATTTGTAGTTGATGCATAGTTAGGCAAAAGAATGGATATACTTGAAAGAAGTGAGGCATGTTTTAAAAATCTTGTTAGGGTGTGTTATTTGCTGAGTGTAAGCCATGATAGAGCATTGCAAAATTTACAGAAATGTAATAGCATTAACTAAAGAAGCATAGTAAATATTTGGATAACATTAGCTTATTTCGACTGTTTAATATGCAGTATAAAATTTAAGTTTTTATGGATTAGCAAGTATGTAGTTCTTCTTTCTTTTAATATTTAGGTTGCTTTCCGTTTTTCTATTTCTCATTGTCAGTTATCATTTACAGTGACTTCCTTCTTTTCCCTTTTTCCTCTAGGTTTTTGATCTTTTTGATGAAAAGAAAAATGGTGTAATAGAATTTGAAGAATTTGTCCACGCACTAAATGTCTTTCATCCACATGCCGATTTGGAAGAAAAAATAAATTGTGAGGGTTCATGACAAATTGATTCTGAGTCACAAATACAATTCGTAATGCAAACCATCTTTATTCTTATGATTTTCTTGCAGTTGCATTTAGGCTGTATGATCTGAGGCAAACTGGGTATATTGAGCGAGAAGAAGTATGTTGATCTCTATTAGTGACATTTGAGCCAACTTATGCTCTCAAGTTTTACTGATTGTTAACGGATGAGTTATTTTTCGATTACCTTTCAAGGTTAAGCAAATGGTGGTGGCCATTTTGTTGGAATCTGATGTGAACTTGCCTGACGAATTTCTGGAGGATATTATAGACAAGGCAAGCAGCTGTCAAAATTTTGATTAGTTGACTTCTAAATGCTGCATCTTATTGTTCCATTTGATGCTCATTCTGCCAACAATTGTTCTTAGACATTTGTTGATGCTGATGCCGATAAGGATGGTAAAATCTGTAAAGAAGAATGGAAAGAATTTGTGATCCGACATCCTACACTATTGAAAAATATGACTCTTCCATATCTGAGGTAAGTTGGCCTTGTTACATTGCTGAAAAGTTTCCTATTTTGCTCTTTTTAGTTTCTCTCCCATCCATTTATCTCTATCCTCTTTCTGCTTTTCATTGAACTTTATCATAAACTCTACACGTCCTTTGAAATTCATAAAAAAGCAAATGATGAATTATGTTATCAACATCTTTATTCTTCAGGGATATAACAACGGTATTCCCAAGTTTTATTTTCAACACCGAGGTTGAAGATTAAATTTGTGTCCAAAAACTTCATCTGGGATAAGACTGCTTTCTGCACAGTTTCCCGGTGCTGTGTCTTCATCTGGGATAAGACTGTTTTCTGCACAGTTTCCCGGTGCTGTGTCGTCGGTGTGGAGCTTATTGATCGCTGCCATGCCTTGCCTTTGCCTTCATTTGGCAATAAAGCAAGACAAAGATGGGTAGGGTGAAGCTGATGATATTCCCCTTTTACTGTGAGGATAGCTTTTGCAAGTCATTTTCATTTGATTCAATTTAGAAGCGTAATCTGAAAAAGAAAAAGAAGAAAAAAATCTTAACATGTTGTACGGTGAACCTTTTTATCAAATGCTTTAAAATTTGAATCAAATATCGAAGTGATAAACAAAGAAATTTAAGGTTTAATTAATAAGAAATAAAAAGGATAAGTGTAAATAAAAATATTTTGTTCTGTTGGCATCTGTAATTAATAAGGTTTAATTAATAAGAAATAAAAAGGATAAGTGTAAATAAAACTCTGCTGGCATCTGTAAGTCACTCCTTTTGTTCTGTTGTTAATTGGGTACCCCATGGACTGGTCATTCGCAGACTAACATTTGTAAACATTTTATCAAGACTGATAGACAAGAAGACGACATGCAGTCAACTTTAGACGAAATACGTTCCTTACTAGCAGAGTTTGACAATAATTAGTTGCAGAAAGGAGTGATAGGATGGAACTAACCTTAACTCCGGTGGCTGATTTGCTAACAGATGTTTAGTTTCCTGTGTCCTTAGAACTCTTATCTCCGTGGTTATGACAAGGAATTGAATTTTGATTTGAAAAATTAAGGTGAGATCAATCTTGCATATTGTGAAATAATTATGAAACTTATTTCGTATGAATTTTTTAAAGTTAAGATTGTTAGTTTATGTCTTACAACTTATCGCTTTGGTTGTAGTTTAATATAAAATATTTAAAGATATTCTTTATCTTGTATATGTTTGGATATATATGATAAAGTCCATAGGATAATTATACATTGCAAATAAAATTATGAACAGAATATAATTAAAAGATTTATATTACATTTATATATTATCCTAAATTATTCTTGGTCATTGTATTATTAAAATTGGACATTAATAGAAAGTAAAAAGATTAACACGTGATGTTTTTCATTATCAAAAAATAGTCGATCTCATAGGCTAGAGTATGGAAATACTTAAACAAACATACGGGTATTTGTTAGAGAAGAAGTTCATTGAAATGACTTGATATAAAAAATTCATTTGGAATATTAATTGTATCTTTATGGAAATTCTCATTATTATAATTGTATAAGTGATAAATTGATTTGGGATCTCTAAAGTTATCTTGTATAGGATTGCTATTTTTTGATACTATTTATGACATATTCTAATAATTGGCCATTCAATCTGTAATCATTGGATATAGCATGAACTATAAGGAAGTAGTTGAATGATTAAGATAGAATTCATCACCATAAAGTAATTAGGGAGAATGTTCTATTGTTCTCGATTAACATTAATTTAGAAATCTTTGGACAAGGTAGATTGACACTTTGTAAATAGTTTACAAATGTCATTAGTTGAATCAATAGCTAATGGTAGAAAACTAAAATGGTTAGACTAAAAATAAAGTAGATATTTAATTTCATACTCTAGGTATGATTGGGACATTGTATGATGAAAGAATTAAATTATATGAAAAAATTATGCACGAAAAGATTAGTCAAAATCACCTTGACATTCTTAAATATTTGGATGGTCATGATGCGTTGCTAGATGTCAATCTTGATCTATAATTATAAATTGTTTAATTAGAGAATTAAAGATAAATTAAAAGAAATTTTAATTTATCTAATTCTAATTATAAATTAGAATTATAATTTATAATCATTACCATCATATTTGAGTATCTAATGGGTTACACATAAAGAACGAGTTGAAGAGAGCAAAGATGTTTTTTATCAAGTTGAACTTGATTGTAAAGTTTGAGAAACTTTATAATTAAATATGAGATATTTAATAAATAAGGATCAATATGAGATATTGGATTTTATTTGGGTATGATTGGTATTTAATTAGAATTATTTGTAATTCTAATTAAAGTTTAATTAAAATTGAAATTTAATTTCAATTGAATTATTAAAACGTCCAAAACTTATTATAAGTAGGCTTAAGCCTAATGAAGCTAGCACTTCTTGTTTAACCCTCTTTGTAAGAGTTACAGAGTTCTCTCAACTTATTCTGTAGATACCATTAAAGGCCAAACACTTGTGTGATTATGGTAGTTAAGATGAATCATTTTTAGAAACAATTTGAATGATACAACAAGAATATGATCAAGCTTTGGAATAAAGTATGAATTAAGATTCATGCTTTATTATGATTTGTGTGTTAATCATTTTATAAAATTAAAGTGATATTGGTTTTTGAAAAATCAAAATACCAAAAAGTTTCGTAATTATTATGCTGCAGTCGGGATCAAATATCGTCCTGATTTTCTAACAGTGATATCAAAGCAAGCTTTAATTATCTGATTTGATTAAATTATTTAATTGTTATTGATATTAAATTTTGTAATTGAAATTGCAATCGTTGTAAACCTAAAATTAGATTTAGATGAAATCTGAAAATTAACAATATGAAAAGTTCATATCAATTCGAGAGATTCATTGTTTTACAATTCATTAAATTAATGTGAAAATGTTCGTATAGTCTGGAAATTTCAATAGGCTTTAAATCTAGAATTGTTCTAGAATTAGGTTGGATTTTATACTTCTGAATATTTGTTTTGGAAATATTAGTTACCTTGAAGAAAAATAGAGTACACGTCTCTATTATTGTTTATTTCTTGAAACATAAAACCTCCATAATGGAATCTTTCTCTATCGTATGTTGGATTGTTCATTTTGTGTGAATTTTTGGTTATTTGTGCTATTGGAAAACACCCCTTTTTGTTTCAGTCTTCTATATCAATATGATAGTACCAAGGACTATTCTTATGCAATAAGTTGATTCACATATATGAACTTGAAAATAAAAGAAGAAAGATATGAATTGTCATACTCCAAAAAAACTTATTAAGAGTGATAAGATCATAAGATCTAGGGTTCAATCTCCACTAAAAAGCTAAATAAGATCCTAAGTTTCCAGAGAACCTAAAATAAGGGTTATTTTGGAAGGTTTAAAGAAATTCCCTCTAAGATTTTTAATTCAATAATAATAATGATAAATTTTCAATTACAATCATAAGAAAGCCTTTTATAACCGTAAAACCTTATAATTAGAGTTTTAAAAGGAAATAACTACTTAAAATAACAACATAAATAATTAAAAAATATAATTGGTGCCTATTTTAAAACATACTAACACAGGTTTTGTTCTAAAACTATCAGTGCATATGTAAAAAATGAGTTCGATATTGGTTTGCTTATGGTACTTTCAGTTTGCATGCTAGTTTACTTCTAAGTTCAACGTTGTTTATGTTTTATACCCTTTTTCTTCTAAAGCTTGCTCTTTCTTGAATTAACACTATGGCCTTCAATCATCCACTTGAAGAAACAAAGCTCCACTCTTTGTATAAAGATCAACCATTGAGTCTTTGAGAGCTTTTCTAACCTTTTTTTACTCTACTATTGATCTCCATTGATGTATGCTTAATTGATCATATATTCACTCCTTAATATTTAGTGATTATGTTATGAAATGCTTAAGATACTCATTTTGGTTTATATTTGATTTTAGGTGCAAGTTGATAAAACAAAAACTAAAATGGGTTAAAAGCACATCCTTGGAGCCATCATCTTGATGTTCAAACTTATTTGTCTTTGTAAAATAAAAAGGAGATGAATTAGGGTAAAGATGGGACAAGAAAACGAAAGAAATGAAGTTCCAACAAGCTACATAGTGGTGCATGGACTTTTGTAACTCTCGGGAATTGTTTAGGAACATTTTAGCAAACCACTGTAAATTACACAACCGTGTCATTACATAAATGAAAGTGTAAAACGTGTAAACACATGAGTTTTGGGTAAATTTTACATACATGGTTTGATGCACACTCGTGTAACAAACCGTGTATATCTCAAAAACCCTAATTTTTGCTATATAAGGACATTTGAGCGGCTAAACATAACATGAAGGGTTGGAGAAGCACGAAAGTGGACAAAATACTTACCTCTTTAAGATTTATAGAGAGTTAGGCTATGTTTGGTTGGTGGTTTGTTGGTATAATAGAATGGAATGTAATATTATTTTATCATTTGGGAAGAGGGTTTATAATGGAATGGAATGGAATTGAATGGAAGAGGAGAGTTTCATATTACATCCCATTCTATCCTAAATAGTAAAGATGAGAAACCTTCGATTTGGGGGTTTATGATGGAATGTAAAATAATAAATAACTTTTCACTATATTACATTTTAAACCTTTGTTCCAAACAACATTTCAGTATATTACATTATAAACCCTTTCGTTCCTTCCAAACAACAATTTTCTAATATTACATCTATTTACGTTCCATTCCATTATAAACCATTTCTTTCTATTAAAAACCTTACGTCTAACCAAACATAGGTTTAAGCTTCTTCCTTTCGGTTCTAAGGGAAAATCAAGGCCAAAAAACATGTTTGGGAATCTCTTCATTTTGTACTATTGTTCTCTCTCTTTAGAAATTATTTATGTTATTCTTTGCTTAATGATTTGGTTATTCATGTATGAGTGATTTAAACTCTTTCAATAGATTGCTTTTATATGAACCCATTGCTAGAATTTAGATTTCAATACTTAATCGTTGTAACTCTGATTCATTTATTGTAACTAATGGTGGTAAATCATTAGGGATAATATAACATAAGTTAAATGACCCAAGCTTGTGTGGTTGTTGCTTAGATTAATCTGTTTTCCTAATTCATAATGCGATTGTCGTACTAAATTTATAGAGCTTATTCTAGGTTGTTTGATAGCTAGGTTTAATTAAAGAATTTATTTTGATCAAATATAACCTAAGAGAATCTGGATTAACAGAGCTTATTGTTAATCTACGATTAATAGTTTCTAAGAGAGGTACAAGAACAACATGAAGATTAAGTGTGCTCATTCGTGTGTAGGTCGATATTGAACTAAAGACCGGATTCTAAACCCATTTGTCAATCTTATCATTTTTCTATTGTTTGATTTAAATTGCTTTTATAAGTTCAATTTTACTTTATTTTATTTATCGATTTCAACCAAACCTCTCACCCCTATCCTAAACACCAATTCATTCATTACAAAAGTTACATACACACTCTTAGTAGATACGAGCCCTACTGATCACTACTTCAATTTTAGTATGCAGAGTTAGGATTTATTTTTTAGCGTGTTCATCTCCGGCTTCTTTTGATTCTTGACTTGAAAGTTTTACAAGCTATCCAATCTCCTCTTCATAACTTTAGTATTTAGACATCCATATAGCTTGAGTTTTTAGCACATAAGAGTTTTTATTAGATTAATACTTGAGATTGGCTCTCATGTCCTAATATATTTTACTTGATTAAAATGTTTATATAAAATATATGTATATCTTATCTATGATTTATGAAGAAGGTAATAAACTCACAACATATTTTAATTTAACCGTTTTCTTGTTTGTTTCATTTTCCATCCTTTTCAATTATATATATATATAGAATTATGGAAGGGAACACTACTTCTGATTTTTACTACAACTTCCATAAGTTGCTGGACTAAACATAATAAGAATGTATGTAAAAAATTTTACTTTAGTAAGATTCAAAAGTTCAATTTGATACATAATATAGATGTAGAGCGATCATAAAATGATAATTTTTTTAGTTTCCTAAATTGTAGATTGTAATTATTGTTTTGTTAAAAAATTTTGGAAGTTTCATAATAACGGATCACTCGTATCTTAATTGTCTACTGTCGTTTTGACAACAAGAACCACCAAACCCATTAACTTTATGAAGAAGTCCGTTTAGAAAAGTTGATGGATCGCTGATTAACTTCTCTTGGACTTGAGTAATTAGTACTTCAAGTCAAACGAGAGACACCAAGACGACAAGGCAAGAGCGAAAACGACAAGTGGCGTGGGTGGTTAAACAAAATTGAATGATCCTAGGTTTGAACGAGGGGTCACGCGATCTTTAAGAAAATGACGGAATCTATCTAGCAGACAACAAGAAAAAGAAAAATAATGCTAGTGAGCGTGATATATATGGGGGTTTGTCAAGAATTTTGTTGTCTGTGGCAAACAATAATATGCCGATTCGGATTTACTAAGAAGAGTAACACATATAGTTGTAAGTAGCAGAAGAATCAGACGTTGGAGAGGCGAGAGAGAGATGGTTTGGATGGTAAATACAGAGACAGTAGGAGGAGGAGGAAGAGTAAAAATAAGTCGGATATGGGGAGGTGCCATTCTTTGTTGGGTGTTTCTCATGTTGGCCACTCCCAGAGTTCCTCTCTCCCACAAACATCACCTCTTCGCTGACATGCGCAATTTCCTCGGTCCTATTCTTTCTCCTCCTCTTCGATCAATTATCATTTCCTCTTTTTTTTTTTCAACTTCTGTTTCTTTTTCTTTATGATTACTGTCACTGTTACAGGAGTACCTAACACTTTGAATGTGATCACCAATTTCCCTTTCCTCATCGTGGGTGTCGTTGGTTTTATTCTTTCTCTTCAAGGTTGCCTTTTCAATATAAGGTTAGGATTCCTCTTGCTTGCTTCTGTTTTTCTTTTTTGTTTTTTACTCTCAATTTGTTCTCTTCATCATTGCTTTTGTTATTATTTCAGTTTACGCGGAGAGGTATGGGGGTGGACTCTATTCTTTGGAGGAATCGTGGGTATGTCTTTTGGCTCTGCTTATTATCATCTTAAGCCTGACGATGCTAGAATTATGTGGGACGCTTTGCCGGTTAGTGTTCCCATCTCATTAATACGCTTTTCCAAGTTCTTCTTTTCCATGTTTACTTTAGCTCTGTTTGGTTTCTTGAGGAAAAGAAAGAAAAAGAAAACAGAAGGAAAAAATAAAGAAATTACAGGATATAAGCGCAAGTTTGGCATTTAGGATGACATTTTACTGGCATTTAAACTCATGTAACTGTCCCGGTACTGCAAATTGCATAATTGATATACTTGTATACCTGGAGCTTCAGTTAATTGGATTCGAAGTTCCTCCTTTGATTATCATTACCTTCTAACTTAAGTGTGTCGTTTTGATTTTTTTTAACGTTAATTGCTGAATGTAGATGATGATAGCCTATTCTTCTCTTCTCTCATGTTTTATGGTGGAGAGACTGGGGCAAAGGATTGGATTGAGTTGTTTGTTTGGGCTGCTATTAGTTGTTCTACTCAGCATGGTTTATGCAAGGTTGGCTTTTATTTCGTATACAAGATAATCATTTACTTGAAAATCTTATTTTGTCAAAATTTCATAACTTTTCTTGCTGAGTATGGGTTGGTAGTTGTTGCAGAACGTTTAATGATCTTCGGTTGTGCATGTTGTTCCAGCTAATTCCATGTATAGTCATACCAGGCCTGGCATTTTTGTACCCAGCCAAGTATACGCACTCAAAGTATTGGCTTTGGGCGGCAGGTATTCAATGCCTTTTCTTTCTCAAAGTGCTAATTTTGTAGCAACTATTTGATGATACCTTCATATTTTTTGTATGGCTACTCATGTGTGTGGATTTGGAAATTGCCATGTTAGTTGAAGCCTACCCACTTTCCACTCCATAACAAGAATATGAGTTGGAACCTTAAATTTTAGTTGATTAAATTACTTTAATTTGGCAAATTGCAGTTCTGATAATTCATATAAAACATTAACTTTTCTATTACCACTTCTTTCTTGTTACTCTTATATTTTACGCCATCTTTTTCAATTCTACTTGCGTGAAGGGTAAGATATCTTTAACCCAAGTGAAAAAGTGGTGATGAGAAGTACTGCACCACTATGGACAATCACTGATTCAGCTCCTACTAGAAATTTTGGATGTATAAAATGCTTTTGTTGCTTGATGTTTATATTCTACATGACAGACTGGGAGCTAGTATAATTTGGTTAATGTTGCTGCGGTTGGGCATCCATATCAACAAGATTATGGTGAAGGAAGTGCATAAACTGTCAACTTAGTTGAAAATAGTTGAACTTGTTAATTCAACCAAGGAATGGTGATGGGATTGATTGTTTAAAGGTCAGAATCAGGAACTATGCAAGGCTATTGTATGTGGCATATATTTATCTTGGATTATGAAGTGAAATAGGAATCTTAGTACCAGGCTGTTTGACCTGCTGGTTATGACAATATGGAAATGAAAAGCCAGAAAGGTACAACTTCACTCTTCAATTTCTTCCTTCAACATAGGTCACAAAGGGGTTGCTTGGGAAATTTTCAATGGAAATTATTCATTTTGATATTATATTTGACTTTAGTTTTCATGCTTATGTAGATCATAATGGATGCTTTGTTGAGAAGTTGTAAATTTCTTCATGTAAGTCATAAATTTAGATAATTGGTAAGACAACTTGAATTGAAAAGTAGAGAACGATTTGAAATTTTGGTTATGAACTTTACTCGTGTCAATAAGATTGTTCTTTCCACTAGCGGGTGGTTATGTATGTGAATATTATACTTGCTTGTTTTACACTAAGAAATGTAGTTATCAGTGAGCTATGATGTTAAGCTTTTAGATTGGTGGAACAAAAAGGGACACTATTAGATCTTCATCACAAATGTGATTGATATCTAATTGCAGTTATCAGGTAAAAGGCATTGGGAATTTTGAGTTCAGAAGTTGGTGTTGATTCTTACAGAAAGTTTGTGGTATGGATGAAATTTGTTTTGGTAGTGTTTCATTTAGTTTCTGATCGTTTCTTGGATAACTTGTGAACTGATGGCATTCAAGCCTTTTATGTGGGTTCTTCTGATATACAAGCAGTGCTAGATAGAGTTTTCTCCCTCCTCCCACTCTCTCATTTTACCAAAATTTCTGTCTTTTACTCCCTGTTTATATTGTTTTTGTTTTTGTTGTTGTTGTTTTAGTCTTTAACTGCTTGGTTGCTTGATAACTTGAACAATTAATTATGTTGTCTTTTTCTTTTCCTGTTAAATTCTTTTTTTCAGTAAGTCCATGAATCATTTGTTCCTTTTCTCCATAATTTTCTTTTTGTTTTTCATTTTTATACAGGGGTTTGTATTTTATCCAAGTTTGAAGCTGCTTTTGACAGGAAAATATATAATGCCAATCGATACTTCATCAGCGGGCACTCACTTGAGCACCTTTGCTCGGCAGTAGTACCAGTTTTGTTGGCTATTATGCTATTGTATAGAAATACTAGACATCAAAGGTACGTAAGCTTTAAAGTTCAACGAGTTGACGTAATGTTTGATTGGCAGCTGCACTTGATGAAAGCTTCTGTGCACAATATTTGTTTATGATGTTTAATTCGTCTTTTTTTCACCTTATCGAAAGGGATCTTTCTGGTCAATTATTCATTTCTTTTATTTGTTCAGAGACATCCTCTTTTCATTTGATGTCATCTGTCACATTTGGTTATTTTCTTGGTTCATAACAGATTTTCTTTTCTATATTGACAACTCAATATGAAAAATATCAATGGTGTTGTACGTTTCTTGCAGATTAAGTGACATAAAAGGGAGGCCTTGAAGAGGGTGGAGGTAATGAAGATATTTCTGGTGCTACAGCTATAAATTTTCATAGAGTTAGCATAGGAAAAGCTTGTTACCTGCGGGAGGCTTAGATCTTAACCAACTTAATGTAAAATCATTACAATTGTTTCGGATGAATTTTAATGAACTAATTGGTTCCAGTTTTCATGTTCGTACCAAATGAGATGACTCTGTCAAGTTGGAAACGGAAATGGAAAATGTTTGATTACACCCCTCTCTGTAGTTGTTCGCTGCTCTTGCTGATTGGCATCACTAGGCAATTTCTGTTACCAGTAAATAACCTTTTGTTCTCGATGCCTTCTCCTGATTGGCACCACTAGGCCATTACCAGTAAGTGAAACTTTTGTTTTCGATCCCTACTCCTTGTTGGCACCATTAAGCCATTTCTATTATAGTAAGTAGCCTTTTGTTCTCGATACTTTCTCCTGATTGGCGTCACCATGCCATTTCTACTGCCAGTCCTTTGTTTTTGATCGCTTCTGATTGGCATCATTAGGACATTTCTATTACCACCAAGTAACTTTTTGTTTTTGATCTTTTCTCGTGATAGGCACCATTAGACCATTTCTATTACCAGTAACATTTCGCTCTCAACTGAACTATTTCTATTCAAGTAACTAAACTTTTCTCTACCATTTAGAATTCTCCGACTTTTCTTTACCATAAAGATTCTTGTTCCCTTGAATAAGCTCCCTAATTTGCTGTTTTTAGTAAACTTCCTGATAGCTTTTGCTGGTTTTTGCCTATTTCGGGGCACCTCCTCATGGAAGCTGCGATTGAGGGCAGCTCTAACTACTCTCAAGAGCAGGTGCGACAGGAGGAGCCTTGCACACAGGCTAAGAAGCTAAATGTGAACTTAGCAAATGAGAGCTTTCAAGCAGAGAAAGATTTCTCAACCATACGGCAGTCCTTGAAAATTTTAAAGGCTAGATCCAGCAGAGTAGAGCAAAGGAGACACAAAGGGGTATCCTGGAGGAAATGAATAGCAAAAATAGTGGTGCTCCTAACAAATCTTCGAGATATGTAGTAGCTGTAACTTCTCTACCTGAAAAAGTCTCCAGTAGTGAATGGAGTTGTTTCTCCTTTAATGGAGATGTTGCAAGCAGGAGTCAAAGCATGGACCTCCACCTTATGGGGTGTTTTATTGGAAAAAGACCTTGTCTATTAAGTTAAGAATTGGGCTCAAGCCAGATGGGGAAGCAAAGGCTTGCATAAAATACTTTTGACAGAAGAAGAAACCTTTATATTCAAATTTACAAATGATGCAAATTTGAATGAAGTGTGGCAAATGGGACCTTGGCAATGTTTGTGTGAAAATGGAGTCCTAAGATGGAATTAGATAGATCTAAAATTGAAGCTATCTTTTTACGGATCAACTTCAATAATCTGCACAGGGAGGCCTATGGAAGTCTTTTTACGGATCAGCTTCAATAATCTGCACAGGGAGACCCTTGGAAGATTTAAGCTTCCTTACAAGCTCAATAATTGAATGAACTTGGAGAATTATGCAAGGCCTAATAAGTATAGATCTTAGTATGTTTTTCTAGGCGTTTAAATGTGTGTTTTAGAAGATTATCATATGTATAGACTTAAAATTATGTTATTGTTAGTGTTTGTTTATGTTCCAAGTATTTGTGTGGTTTATAGCCTGAATTTAATCTTAATTTTAGTTTTCATAAAGTGTTTAATATGTTTGTGATTATTGGAAATTAGGAAATTGAATGAAGAAGATGTAGGATGCATGAATGATGTCACGATCATGATATGAAGCATGATCATGATAGGCATTGTATGGGACTGAATGGCTCTTTGTCACGATTGTGACATAAATCACGATTGGCACAGAGAGGGATGAACAACGTGAGGCACGATCGTGAGCTCATGTATGATCATACCTGGAGGTTCTTTCAGGAGTGATTATTTTCGTGTTTTGAGTATTCGAGACTATTTTTGAAACCAAACAAAGTGGGAAAACCTTAGACACAACCCTAAAATACTAAAGCACTATATAAGAACATGGAAAACACTAAAAAGAGAAACAACCACTAAATCAAAGAAGATCAAAGTGGAGAGATCAAAGAAGAGCTTCAGGAAATTCTAACATTACAGATCAAGACACCAAACAATTTTTATTCTCTTTTCCTTTTATTTTCTTCATATTCCTTGATTTGTAATTAGATTTCTATAGTGTACCATGTTTATGGATTTCTAAATCCATAATAGGAACTATTATGGAATTATTTTTTGAACCTTACTTATTGTTGATTTCAATATATCTTTGATAGTTTCTGATAATTATTGTGCATATACTTGATAATAAATCAAGAGAGCAAATCAAGTAATTAGTGTTAAGGTGTATAACAAGAGTTGACAACTTAATAGACCCACAATTATCAGATTAACGAACAATTGAAAAAAGATCTTAATTATAAAATTAATTATCTATAAGATTGCTTCAAATCTAATTTAATAAGTTAAGAGTAGTTTTGTAAATTGGCAGATTACAAATCTATAAATACCGAATTCAATTAGGGTTACTTTATTAGATCTTGAGAGAAAGTAATCAAAACCTTATAAAATCTTAGATCAAACATAAATTGAATTAACAAAACTAAGGGAAACAAAATAAGGATAGAATAGTTACTAGGTATTCAATTTTGATTAATCTTAATTTTATTGGTAGCTCAAATTTTTATTTGCTTATTTGTTTCGTTTTAATATTTGTTTTAACTTCTATCATTTATTTTATTTTAAATCAATTTCATAGTAGCTTAGATAAATTTCTTATTCAAATTGTCTTAGGTTTTTATAGTCCTCGCGGGAACAATACTCTTGATACTACAAGATGCGATCTGTATACTTGCGGTATTGAGAGTTTTATTATTGCGTTAAACTTGCTCAACAAGTTTTTGGCGGCGTTGTTGAAATTTTAGCATTAAGATGATTTGAATTCCTTTGATTTAAGGAAATTTTACATTACTATATGATTGCAATTACGTGAGCATAAGAAGCATTAGAAGTTCAAGCAAGGTAGAAGAGCTCCAACTCTGGACATCATAAGGCAAGAAAGAGAGATTCGAAGAGCTAAATGTCAAAAGGAGACAGAGAGAATGTTAGAGGAGGAATTAAATCACAGAGAGAAGCAAAGAACCCTTATCAACTTCATGAGGCTAGGGTTCAATGTGGTAGCACAAGGAACCACTCAACCACATGTGTAAGCAAATTTATTCGAGATCAAACTAGCACTGTTGAATATGCTGCAAACCAATATGCAATTCTAAGGGTTGGCCAATGACATTCCCAATGCTCGTATGGTGAATTTCTAATAAATATGTGACATTTTCCATTATGATGGAATATCAATAGATACTGCTAAGATGAAGCTCTTTCCCTTTACACTAAGGGATAGAGCTAAGGCATGATTTCATTCACTCAACATAGCCAATGTTACAACATAAGAGTCATTGGTGTGAGCTATTTGTCTAGCAAGTTTTACTTCTAATAAAACCATGAATATCTATAAGTATACGGATCGTAAACGTGTGGTATTAAAGGTGTCGATCCCATGAGGAAATAGTTAGAACTAAGTGAACCTAACTTTGTCTAAGGTATCGGGATATTAATTAATGAAAATAAAATATAAAAATTTAAAACAATTTAAATGAAATTGAGAAAATAATCAAATAACAAATGAGCTATCACAAATATATAAGGAACATCAAGGATAAAGCTTAGGATTCATTCTATCATTATTTTGCTCCACAACTGCTATTGATTCAATTCGATTTCGATTCTAGATCTAATCAGTTAATCCTAATTGATTACAAAATTCCAAATTTTACAACCTCTCAATTCACAAAATCTACCTAATGTTTTCAACTAGTTCTTAAGTGATCTATCGAATACTCCAGTTTTCACATAAGATCTCTTTTTGTATAATTACCAATTTGATATTTGTGAGACTTATTAGGTTACTAAATCTCATTGCCTAATATAATCAAATTACTTTTGACTCACTCTCTTGATTTATTATCAAAGTATTAGCATACTCAAACATCACAACACCAAAAAATTGAATTCAAATCAACAACTATCAAGTCAAAACACAACTCAAAAACAAATCCAAATATGAAATTAGAGCATCCTAAACGTGAATAACATATTCAAATGCAAGTTACACATCAATTTTAATGAAATAAACAAAGGAAAGAAAGAAAGAAC
>JANIIA010000001.1:33044850-33059816 GCA_027478495.1 Erythroxylum alaternifolium
ATATATATGAAATAAACATAAAATGAGTAAAGAGCATTAACCACTATGTATTTAACAAAATCATATTAAACATAAAATATCACAATTATTTTTGCACTCTTATTGAGCATGAGGAGCTTGTTTGAATTTTTATTCTTACCCTTTTATGTAATGGTGAATACTTTGTCACAAGTACCTGCAGCTACTGATTTAAGTCATAATTTCAAATGACTATTAGAATTACTCATAATTTGAAACCATTACTTATATCAAAATCAATGGAATAGAATTTATTGTGCTAACTTGTTCTTGCTTTTTTAAAGAAATCAATTCATAATCAACATGGAATAATAAACTATTATTAAACTAAAATGTAAACTTAAATCATTTTAGTATCATATAGATGGCCGTATCATTCAAGTCAAAGATCATTCTCAATATTGTTCGATTAAGTTTAAACTTTGAGTTAGCCTATTGTAAAATGTTTGGATTTGCATCAATAGATTACCTAATCTATTGAACTTTGAGTTAGCCCAGGTGAGATTCAACTTCAGCTTTTGACTGACTCTCATTAGTCACCTTCTTCTCTTCTTGGAGCTTTTTGTCACTCGTTTGGGTGATTTCCATTACACATTCCTTAGGATTTGTTTTCATTGTACTATAAAAACTCCCGTTTGGTCTTTTAGCTACTATCTTTGCCAGTTGGTTGATCTGAATCTCTAAGTTACGTAAAAAGCCTATATTATCTGATGTTTCTCATTAGAATTTGAGCAATTTTCAACATCATCTCTTTCAAACTAGGCTTCTTGGGTTGAGGTGCTTGTTGCTAGAATCTGGGTGGAGGGTTATTTCTTTGTTGACCTTGATTCCTCCATCCTAGATTGTATGTGTTGCTATATAGACTATTTTGGGATTTAGGAGCACTTCTCAAATAGTCCACATGCTTAGGTTGTACTGCTTGAAAATCTTGACTTTGATGCTCTAGTCCGCACACCTCACATTGCATAACTCGAAATTGTGGAGCCATTGTAAGTTTATTTATTTATTTTGCTCAAAGATTCCACTTGGCTCGCCAACTGTGCCATTACATCCATTACAAAAGCTTCCATTGGTTTATTGATTCATGCTCTAGACGAGCACCACTGGTAATTGTTCATAGGCATGTCTTCTAACAGGTCTTTGTCTCATATAGTGTCTAATTGTTAAATGTACCTCCAGCTGCTACACTTGTACTCTGACTTTGCACATTGTAAAATGTTTGGATTTGCATCCAAAGAGATAAACCTCTTTGAACCTCTCCTATGTATCGTATAAAGATTCAGTTTCGAATTAGGAGTAAGAGAAGATGTCATTCCTTAATTTTGTAGTCTTAATTGGTGGAACATACTTTAGCAAAAACTTCTCCACCACTAGTTTCTAAGTTGTCATTGATAAACGTGGCATCGAGCTTAACTGTTATTTGGCCTTCTCCCTTAAAGAAAATGAGAATAACCATATTTTGATAACATCATCATTAGCTTTGTTGATTTTAAAAGTATCACAAATTTTCAAAAAATTATAGATATGCACATTTGGATCTTTGTCTTTAAGTCCATCAAATTGGACTGATTGCTGTACCATCTATATAATACTTAGTTTTATCTCAAAGTTGTTGGCACTAACAGTCGATCTCACGATGCTGGACTCCGCCTTAGTCAAGTCTTATCTAGTATAGTCAAATATGGTCCTCGATTGGTCAACCATGTTATATGATTCTTCAATATCTACTTGACCTCCTAAGTCTTCTATTTGACGGTCTAATTTGAATTCTTGCAATTGTATCCTACAAGTGGTTGTTCTTTAAGTGGTTCTTATAGTGATTTATCCCTTTTTGGTGTAGTGTTTGTTCTTCAAGTGGTTTTTAAACTCCCTTATGATTTTGGCAATATCATCAACATCACTTTTAATAGATATAGTCTCCTCCTATTCTCCATTTTCACGTGTTGAGACTACATACGTTTAATTCTTTTCTTTGGTGCATTCTCCTTTACTCTCATCTCATATGTGAGAATATATCCAACAAACTCCTATAGTGGTTAATTATGTAGATCCTTTTCCTTGTCAATTGTTGTCACCTTTGGTTTTCATGAAGGTCTCCCTTATTTTCTCAAAAGAGTCTTGCTAAGTCTTTTCAATGCAATTACAACATCAACAAATTATTCATTAACCTAAAAAATGCTTTCATTATGCTTTATTTAGAACAATTCCTATTAATTAACTATCATGTTTATTCTACTCTCCTTAATTTGGTTTATGCCCTTATATGTGATCTCAAGTGTATTTCAAATATCATTAGTAGTTTTAACCATTAAAACTTTATTAAACTAACAATTATCCAATGCATAATACTAAATATTTACAACCCTACTATTTAGTATAATGCATTTTTTATCCTTCCAATTCCACTCATCTTTTAACTTAGGAAAAGATATTATTACCTTATCTATAGTAGTGAATTTCAATGAGATAAAAGGTCATTTTTCTATAATAAACCACAGGTTGATGCTTTTATCAATAATAAAAAGTTCTATCAAGTTTTCTAATTAAAATATTCATTACATGTTAGAAAATAGCTTATAAATACTTTTTCTCTCTTGGTTAAAGGACAATCCTAGTTGTGTCATGATCTTTTAAATATAATTAGATATGCAATGATGATACCTAAACTGTGAGGCCATCTTTCTGGTGTTTGGTAAACACCAATATTGTACAACTTTGGCAACATGATAATGGCATGTTTTGGCAATTTGTAAGCTCTCTTTGATGATATGTGGCCATAAAGCACTACGTGACATAGGTTGGAAAATGTGACAGGTTCATAGTTGGTGTTGGCTACTTGGTATTATAATAATTGTATTTAAATAATAAGTCTTGAATGGCTTGCATGAAGTCCTAAAGGACTTTACTTAACTCTTAAAGGACATTGCTCAATCCACATTTCATTTTATTGTTAGGACAAAGACAACATTGATGCCGAAAAATGGGACAACATTGGTGGACGGTTAGTTTGGCTACTCAGAAATGTTTGCATGGTGTGTTAATGTTTGTATGGCGTGTTGCATTGTTGAACATAAGCTTTCCATGGCTTGCATGCATATGGATGCCACTCAAATATTAATGCATTTAATTATTTGGATAGTTTTATATAATATGTCCAACCAATTGTAACATATCCCAACTGTTTAGTGTCTTATCTTATAAGCAGTTATTGTCTGGCAGATATAAATATATTTTAAACCCTCTAGACCTGTGTGTGTGTTTTTGTATGTCAACTTCTTTGAAATAAAAGTCCCTTGTTCGTTACATTCATTGTTGGTTCCATTTACTTCATCATTATCATCATCATCAACAACACTCAGTTAAAATCCAATATCAATGTAGGATCTGGAAAGGTTTGATAATACGTAACCTTATCCTTATTATGTAGTAAAGAGGTTATTTCCGATAGAACCACATATAAATGTGACATGAAGATAGAAAAAAAAAACCTTCATGTCACATTATGCTCCACTTTACTATATGCCACAACACTGTTCTCATTTCTCATTGGCAAAGTATTTTGCTGAATCAAGTGAGAAGACTCTATTGCATTACAGGGCAGAGATCGCTAAGTTTACTAGCCTTAAAAATAACACTATAACATGACTCTAATATCAATTGTTGGTCCAAAGGGAATGTAAAAGAGGATTCAACTGGTTGACACTAAACTAACTTTTTCACATTTTATCAAATTAAACACTTGACACGTATGATAATGAACTACCTGTACACTGATGCAAAGATAAATATTTCACCGGTATACAAGTTTAGCAACGACACAAGTAATATCGAAATATCTTTAGTCTTTTCGGGCCCTTTACTTGAACATATATTACATAAGAAATATTTATATTTCAGGTTTTATGGAATAGGTAGTTCTACCCACTTGATCCAGCACAAGCTTCTCTCCCACTAAGTAACGAAAATAACGTTGTACAGGGTGACTAAATGGAACAAAACAATTGCCTCTTACAAGGAACGAAGAAAACGTTATCTAAGCTCTTTGGTGTGACAACAATATAGATAAAACACCACCAGCTTAAAGGAAACAAAGGGAACTTTGGAAAATGCAGAATTTTGAAATAACACAAACAACACTAAGTCTGGAAGGATTACATTATTTACACATCTCAACAAACATTAACGTTTAAAGGATAAAATCCATAACAATTGGGATAGTTACCAACAGTTGGACAGTTTTTTATACAAACTGTCCAATTAATTAAAACGACACATATGAACGCATATACGTTCATCCATGCAAAGGACACATTCAGCCCATCCAGATGTCACTTGTTTAAGCCACCACTCCATCCAGATGTCCTTTTGTTAAAGCCATGCAAGATTAACGTTCAACTTAATTGGTCAAGCAAAATATGCAATTACTTCCGGTCTTTTCACGCAACCTTTCAAGTAACGTTAAAGCACCATATTAATATTATAATGTTAACATAAGACCCAAGTTGTCCAACAATAATTTCAATTTTAGTTTTATGACTACATATTAGTAAAGGAGCCTTACACCTTGTCACAACATACTTCCTTTATGTTCCCAAAGTTGCGAATTTGTGATGTCTAACCAAACTCGAAAAGGTCTCTTTAATGAAAAAGGTCATACCTTAGGCTATTAAGTTACGACTAACGTTCAACTTAAAACACATATGTTCGCAAAAAAAAGGTCATACCTTAGGGTCCAAACACTGCCATATATAGCTGTAGCATATGCTTGTACACTTGATTAACTGGTTCGGACAGTCAGTTAGTCGTAACTTAATCTACTGCCTCTGATACGCAAGGTAAAATTGAGTAATAGAGCTAGAATTTTAGGAGATAGCAAATGAATAAAAATGCAAGAAGTACATCGAGTGCTTAGGCTTCGCAATGGGCTCATGCGGAAGACCAGTTTCATTTTCATCATTGGCAACGATAAGTCGCTTGCAGAAATGTATGACTGGGATGAATGAACTGAAAGATCGAATTTACCCAGAACCAAAAATCCAGTTGCATAAACGTCAACTCTGGCCTAGACATTTCTAGAAGGGGAAATATGCCGCCATGGATGACAAGTCGTGTTGCACTAACAAAGTTTCTCATCCCAATTTGTCATAGCACAGAAAAGCTGTCACTAGTATTCACCACAGGCCATGGACTTCCAGTAACTTCGCCATCAGTTGATGGATGATTTTGTCATTGCTCCATATATTCCACGTTTTCAAAAGAAACCGGATCATCTACCTCAGTCACACTACTGAAATTGTCATCCCCGGTCACTGATAAAACTTTCTCCGGCATTGAAATGTCAGTTAGGTGACTTCTCACAAACTTAAATTGTTTATCCCCTTCATCCAATAGCTCTTCTTTCCGCTTCCTTGTAAGATTAGCTGCACCTGCTTTGAACGGTTCAGGAGCATCCAAGAACATAACATTCATGGAATCAACCATCTTTAAATCATAATTGATACCCTGTTTCCATTTTCCCACATTACCAATGTAATACAAATTATTTTCAGGCAAATTCTGGGCTTCTGAAAAACTTGCCGAGAGCTCCTCATCTGCTCTCGATCTACAGATGATGGCTTTTGCATAGATCTTTAAGATTTTGCAGTCAAACACTCTTACACCTCGTTCTTCGACATTTAGCAACCACTCTGGAATTGGGCAGTTCAGGAATTAGAAATGATACAACATAGATACAGATAAAAACAAGAATATGAAAAAGATTTGCACGAGCGGTTCCTCACTAAGTAGCTTCTATCCAAATTTGTCCAATTAGCAACACAGTCGGGCACATTTCAGTTTACAAGACGTTGTCATGACGTTTCCAAGAGGAAAAGCTGGTCAAGTAATTTAATGCTCCCCATCAGCAATGATATGATGATAGAAGCCTCTCCATATCATAGCAGACTTTCTGAGAATCATAACCACACAACATAGTGGCAGAGATGCTAACCCCTGATGAATTGAGGAATAAAGCAAGAGGATAAAGATAATGGGGAACTCACTGATAAGAGCTACAGGAGTGGACACATTTGGAAGGCTTCTCTGGGCTTGTAGACCAGGCTGATCCATAACCCACTTTATCAACCGATAGCGCACACAAGATCCCAAAAATGCTTGTCCATATGATGTGACCTTGTTCCACTCACCAGTTTCCCTATCACAAATCAGAACGGTGAGATGAATTAGATACAGTGGCCCCAGCATATTAACTCTTGCATCACAACTATGGTATTCATACTCTAATACCTGACAAACTGAATTGCATTATCAGCAATTAACAGCCACATGACAGCAAGACTTTTCAAGTGTTCATCAGGTATCTGTATTCCCTTTTGAGGGAAAAAGAATGAATAGTCCATCATTATCACAGCCTCCATCAGAATTTCTTGTAAGCAAGCTGCATCATCAGATATCTGAAAGAGGATAAAGTTTAACTTTAGGGACGTGTACTAATAAAGATTAATTGAAAATGACTACATAAATTCGTCAAGAAGACTAGGAAAACAACAAACCATGAACAGCTGTCATGTTACTGGAGCACTACAACAAAAGATAAATGGCCTTGAACCTTGCAAACTGCGTGATCTACATGATCCTTACATGCAGTTGATACGAAATTTCAGCACAGCAGCTTATTCAACTACATGAAATGCTGGTAATATTTCGAACAATTAAAGATTCAGCATAGCAGAACTTAGTCTCACTCCTCGGCTTTATGTCAGAATAAAACACACAATATATAGCCCCCTGGTTTTAAGTCAGCATCATATGTTGTAGGTTTCGTATAGCAACTCCACACAGGCACAGATCAATCAAATCATATTAAGGACAATTTGCTGTACGATTACATCTTCGCTGTAATAACTTAATTATAGCCTCGTAAATCAAATTCTCCACATCTCTCTAGTTTAACTTTTAGGGTCTTCTTCACACTCCGTTCTACCCACCCCCCACCCAAAATTCTTCAATGCATAAAATCTTCCATTAAAAGCTCCCTTAAATGATCTTTTCTTTTTGATATTAAATCATCCCATAAAAATGGTGTAATCCATCTAGGATATTTAAGATGGTGGGAAAACCATCAACTGTCGTTTAAAGCTCAAGTTTGACTATAAAAAACTAGTAAACAAACAGAAGTTAGAATACTGACAATTAACGAGACGACAGGCAAAACTGGTTCCAACAACATCCTGAGAAGTGTATCTGCAATGTAAACGGAATAGCATTTCTTAACAAGAAGAAAATTATACAGACTAAGTTACTTAAATTACCAACTACATGGCTCAACTATTTGGAGATGAAACAGTATCAATAGAAGAAAGCAATTATCAAAGAATGAGAATAAATGGCAAGTATCCACTCATCACTGAATCGAAATTAGATTCATCCAGTCACAGACCGAACAGCTCAATTTTGAAGCATTTAACTCTTCTTTAAAGCCACGAGACCTGCTTCCTTTAAACATAAAATTGGACATACGGGATAACCTACACTCATGAGAATTCCTTTTATAGCATGGAGATTTTTTTCCTTAAGGAATAATCTTCAGACCCGTTAACAAAAGACATGACAAGTTCTGCAACTCTAAAGGAATTTAAAGGTGCAATAGAAGAAAACAACTATCACCGAAAAAGTAATAACTCCGAAAAGCAGCCATCATCTGAACTGCACTGGTATTCAATTCCCTCTTCAACTCTGCTCGTGAAATTCCACAACCAAACTTCAGGCACAACCTCAGCAAGAAAGCCTCAACCATCACAACACCAGCCAAGTCTCCAACCCCAAATCTCTCTCTACTAACCATTTGTTTCCTAATTCCATCACTAATAACCGGACAAAACACCCTCAAGTCCTCTCCAAATTTACCGTTATCCCCAATTTTCTCCACCACCCAAACCCTTACCATATCAGCGAAACACGAACCCAAAACCTCGGACTCCTCGCCCGTATGACAACAAGCGTTACAACAAATGCTTATGTAACCAATAACACCTTCTAGAACACCTTCAATCTCTTCCCTCAAGTCCCTTCTAACAAAAACCAACCCATAAATTTCACAAATGACGGGAGCCAGCAGAGCAATCTTTTTTGCCGTACTATATGAAGAACAGCAAGAAACCAGTAGTTGAAACAAGTCCTTAACTAGAGAGAGTTGGTTTGAATTGTGTGGAGTGGTCAATTTGGTGGAGAATGAAGTCAAAGAAGCGTAAAACCATACGATTTCAAGAGGAGGATCGGGCAAAATGTGAAGCAAGCGAGAGAATATGGAGGTGAAATTTGAAAAATCGGAGGCGCCTTTCCGGTAGTCGGTCAGAAAACGGTCGACGGATTCTTTGAGCATGAATTGGAAGGCGTCCGGATCGGAGGCAAAAGCGGGTCGGTTCATGGTTTTGAACTCTATCCAAATTAGTAGTGGGACGTGAAATTGAGTGATTCCAACTAAAAATGGGTGCCGTAGATTGTGATGGTGCTCGGAGAGAAATAAACCCTAGTCATTGATCTGTTCTGATGTCCAATACTAGAAGGACGTTTGGGGTCTTATGGTAACGGAACCAGTTTTGAATTTTAGGAAAATTGTTATATTAATCTTTTTATTCTATAATGAAATATAATTCAATCTTCTTAATTATATTTATATTTTAAGTAAATTCTTAATCTTAATTAAACTAAAATTTGTCATCTTAGATAGAGTTTTTAAATTTAGTAATAAATTGCGTTAATAAGATGGAACATAAAATTTTTCGAGGAAACATGTACACGCCTATTCTACCTATCAACTCTTCTGTTTTAGATACTTTGTTCCAACTCTATTATATTAAATCTCATTTATATATTTATATGGATTCTATATAAATGTGTGGATGAGATTTCATAAAACATAATAAGAACATCATAACTGTTATAAGAGATCTGATCCCCCTATTCCATGTTCCTTCCATGTCCCCTTCAAACATCACTAGGAACATGTCCAAATGCAAACATAACTTTGACTGCACGTGATGTGTAAATTATATACAAGCAGGTGCTCCATTGCTATAAATTGTTGCATGGATGAGCTTTTGCACCTGTTTAGACCCCACTGAAATATCAATTTCTCTTTTGTCTTGTTTAATCCTATTCAGCTTCGTTCAATAAAAAAAACATCACCATCCCACGTGATGTTAGGAAGAATTTACTACAAAGAAGCTACTCACCCTTCTTTACATGGGACAATGATGTTCGGCTAGATAGGGCTGAATAGGATTGGACAAGACAAAAGGTCTGAACTCATATTTCAATGGGCTCTGAACAGGTGCAAAAGCTCATCCACGCAAAAATTTAGAGCATAAGAGAGCACTTGTTTGCATATTGGGGAGACAATTAATTTAGTTCTTTAGTCCAAGACCTTTTTCACCTTCTTTAAAAAAAACTGGTCAAAAAATAAACGACACATCAACTTAGATATCATCAGACAACAATAGGGAATCTCAAAAGTTGAATGCTAAGAGGAGATAAAAAGAATGATAATGGAGGATGTATATTATAGAGAGCAAAGGACTCTTGCAGATTTCAATGAGTCTCAATTTAGTTGGGGAAATCATTATCCTTATATGAACCTGTACACTTAGGGGTGACAGAATCACCCAGATTTTTATTTGTCCAATAATGCAAATACTCACATGAGACATCAAAACCTATTTGAATTTCAGCAAGATGAGTCTATGGGATTTCAAATTGGACAAAATCATGGATGAGCTAACAAACATGAAAGAGAATGAAAAGAGATTGGAAGAGCAATTTGATCAAGCAACAGAAAATCATGCCGCTTCTATTTACAACCTGGAGATTCAAGAAAGATAGCTTTCCTGTGAATTTTGTAAGAGAAGTGTGGAAGACTCTCTGAGCAATATGGAATTATACCAACGAGAGCAATATGAGGCTGTTACACTTAGAAATGGGGAAGAACAAGAAGAATCAGTGGAAGACTATGCTGAACCTTACCTTATAAACGACCCATAAATTAATAAAGAGGATGAAAAAAAGGGTGAAAACCCACCATATTATCCCCCAGATCTTGGTATACCATGTTTGAATATTGAAAAAACTTGGGTGGGTGTCTATGAAAAGAACCTCATCATTCGGATTAGTGATGACCAAGTGACATTTAACATCAATGATGTATTAAAGAATTTGGAGGAGGGCGACGCATTCAAAAAAATGTTGTGTTTGAATCTTTTAAGGAATGAGAGGAAGAAGAATAGTTGACAACAGATATAAAGTTTGAAAAAGCTATGGAAATCTCTATTCAAGAAACTAAAAAAGAAGAAGAGATAAGGGCAAATGAGGAAGAACCTAGAAGAGAACAACTCACCCTCTTATCGAGCAAACTGCTGGATTCTATGGAAGATTAATGGAGTTTTGTTATTCCTTATTTTGTTAACAGTTTGCTCGAAAAAAGGACATTACTGAGCTTAATTAGTTTTCATAATGTTATCAATATTTTCCTTCTGATTATTTTGCAATTTGTAGCTTGCTTACAGGCTACAAAATTGATGTTTAGCGAAAAAGAGAGAAGCAAGTCGCTCATAATTAATCCCAACTGAGTTTCCAAGAATAAAGCGTCGAGCTACTGACGATAAACGAAGCGCTCCATAGGAGACAACCCGTGAATTATTAATTTCATGTTATTTGGTGTTTAGATAGTTTAAATTCCGTAGTTAGGTTATTTCGTTTCCAAATAAGGTCGGGAAGGCATAGAACTTTGAAATGAGTTAGATGATCGAGGAAATAAGCAAAAAAAAGAGGTGAAAGAGCTATAAAAGAGTTAGGAAGTGTTCTCGGGAATGTGTGGAAGGACAAAAGAAGAAAAATTGGAAAATAGGTGGATTATCGTGACTTGCGGCAAGGTAAAATAGTTTTAGTGATTTTCAGCTAAAATTTTTACTATTTTACCCTTCCTTCACCTATGTATTCATGTCATACTTCATTTTTCACTCACTTTCATTTTAAATTTATATCTCTAAGTTTAAATGCTCCAAACACTCTCACTTTAACTTCCAAATTTCCATTTTATTCTGACTTCCACCTACTTTCAATCCAGTATGCCATGCATTAAGCAGTCAGCAAAGCGCAAACAATCATCGGGACGAAATCAAATCTTGAGCTGAGGGAGAAGGAATAGGGTGGTGGACTTCAGAGTAGTCTTCCTAATCTACACAGAAAAGAAAGGTATTCGTTTCCAATCCCTTAATGTTAATAAATAGTAGTCCCGAAATATTTTGATTTTGATATACTTGATATAGTAGAATTGGGAGATATGGTAGAGAATCTAGCAGAAAGAATTTACTGGACAAAGCTTATACACTTCCAATATCCTGTCTAGCAAGAGCTTACTCTCGAATTCTTCACTTCCATTTATTTCGAACCTAGTAACCCTAAGGAAATGTGATTTAGGTTACGAGGAAGAGCTTATGAACTAAACATTGAAATCACGTATGATATTTACGGGTTCCCCAAATCTTCTATTATCGATCAGCATGATGATTTTCGTGCTTCTTGCTATTGGAATGAGCTCACTAGGTTAGAACGATTCGATGCTAAGAATACCCACAACAATATTATACAAACCCATGAGCACTTGATATTGCATAAATTCATATGTCAAATGGTTTTTGACAAATTAGAAACCAACAACTGCTCAACAAAGGAACTTTTTCTGTTGTGGTGCATGGATCATAACATCTTAGTGTGCACCTCCACACATATGTTGAATGCTATTGTTGCAACTCTGAGTAAGAAGAGCAATAATTTGGGTATGGGGTACTTGGTTTATGCCATTGCTGAGTAAGAATGCTCTAAATCACTGTTGAGCTCGAGGCTCAAATACACTCATTGAGCTTTAAGCTCTAATCGGTGGCTGCTCCGGTCACAACTGTCATTATCTGATCATGCATTCATGAATGAAATGCATATGTCACAATTATGCACGTATGCATATATCTCAATTAATCACATTAAAACACGATCACAATTAATCACATTAAAACACGTAGGTCCCAAATTCACATACAAGTAGCACTTCTATGTCATAGCTCCCCAATACTCAGTCATCGGACCTTCTGTCCGGAATCCACAATCATAAACAAGTCACATTCCCACCATTATTCACCGCAAAATTATAAGCAATTAATAATTGAGAGAACCGTCTAGGTCACTCACCAATAGCTTCCGAAGCTAATGCCTGGAAGTCTCGGCAACGTCGGTGTGTTGACGTTCCAAAGGCGCCTCTATAACAAATCAAATACACATACATTACAAATTGAACAATAAAAAATGTATAATAATGCACATGTAAGAATTTAAATGAGTACAATGCATGTTCATGACAATGACAATCCCGGTATCAATCAGAAATTTAATCCAAAAAATATTCCTTTAATCGGTCCACTCATTTTGATTTAATCCAACATTTTCCAAAAATCTCAAAAAAAATCAAAAATTGATAAGGAAAGGTAAAGGACTGTTTTTAGAATTCCAACGCTTCGAAAATCGGGTCAATCGGAGGTCGGATGAAAAAGTTAGAAGCAATTGAATGTCAAAAGGGTTCGGATGACAGAAAATTTACAAAAATGCCACTCACACTCGAGTCGCGACACGCGCACGGCTCGTGCTCGAGAGGAGCGCAGTCGCAACATCGCTCGTCGCGATTGTACCGTATTACAATCGTGACGAAGCGACTGAGTCGTAATCGCGACGCCACTTGATTCATTGCGATCGTGACAACTCTTCCCCTTTTTTTTCACTCCATTCCTCATCCGAAACACCTATTCTTCTAAATCACATAACTTCTTACACAGACCTCCAAAATTCACAAATTTGGTATCAATGGAAAGCTAACAAAAAGATCTATAATTGTTATGTAGGACTCACAAACAAATTCCACCTCTATAGGGGTAAACATTCACTTCAAACCAGTCTGTCCTATTAATCTCATCCCAAACAATAACACAACTTTTAAACATTATAACTTCCTATTCCATTACTCAAAAATTCCATGCTTTATAGAAAAGGAAAGATCCGAACATGATCTACACTTTTCATGAAGCACTCAGAAGAAAATTGTACCTCTAACTAGGTCAAAATCTCAATCAACGTTTCTGCCCTATTACATTAGCACCTAAACTATATCCAAACTTCATAAATTCATATCTTTCACTTCCTACATCCAAAAATAGCATATTATACATCATTAAAAAGCTATAACATTCCTCTACAACTTTCATTAAGGATACGTACTCCAATTCAGACCATAACAATACAGAATTGGCCTCAGAATCCAGTATTCACAAAACCTACACTTATGAACATTTTCTCACACAAAGCACCTTAATCTTTAAAATACATCCGAAATTCAACAAGTCATAACTTTCAATCCTTATATCGAAAAATGTCATACTTTATGGAGATAGAAAGCTTACAAGAAAATCTATAACTTTCATGAAGACCAATTTAGCAAATTCTGCCTAAATCAACCCAGATTAATTTCCAAAGTTTCAGATCACAAATCCAACTTTAGTGTCACTAAAATTACACTGTTCATGCCTACACATATTCTCTCATTCATGTCCAAATTTGGAACTCTTAAGGCCAGAATAAAACATCACTTCTTTCACATGAATTGTAGCCAAACTCCTCTAGTTTAATTCAATCCAAAAATCATCTCAATTTCACAACCATGTAAAAAGTTATGGCAGAAACATTGAAACACATACAAACATATACATACACAAAATTTCCAGATTTTATCCTAACTCACATTCTACATCTTCCATACCATTTCTACACCAACCAACATTCAATTGACTTCATATATTCACCATAAACCATCTTATAACCTATCCTTAAACATTAGTCCACAAAATACAGCACACCACTCAATCCTCTTCCTTTAATTTCAATCCATCTAACACATCTCAATTCACCTATACTACCTAACATTTCTTTTCTTTACTTCAAACTCATCAATCATCAATCATCAATCATCCAAGACTTAACATACCCAATATAATCAAGACACAATCTCATTTAATTAATTCACATAACATCACAATTTATGCATTTCACTACCAATTAAGAACATAAAACACAACTCTTACCAATTTAAACTTCAAATTCTTCAAGTCTACAAAACTTCACAAAATTCACTTCCTTCCCACACCATACACATACTCATCATCCCTATGCATGACTATCATCATCTTGAGGGTGTAAGGTTTAGGTTAGGCTTTTAAAAGAACCAAAGAAGAGAAAGCAAGGTGTAGAAAAGTGGAAGAGAAATGGTTACAAACTCACGAAGAACAAAGGGAAGAGAGCTTCGGATGAGAAGAGAAAATTCTCTTTTAAAACACACTAAACACTTTGAATAGAAAGAAGACACAAAAAGAGTCGTGAAACACTCCAAAATACATGACTTTTATTAATTATGAACAAGTAAGGTGGACATGTAAGCAAGTGACATGTGTCACTTGCCACATGTCACACTCTCATTAACTCTCTTCATTTTCTTTCAATTCAATTCCAATTTTTCTCCAAAATTCCAATGGCTCAATTCAAAAATTCCTAAATTCATACGTCTAAGTTTCCAGTGCCATTGGACAGTCATTTCCTCTACCGGTAAACCCTTATTTTGCCACTTGGCAGTTTTCCTAGTCTAGAAACGACCCCAAAAAATTCCCAAAAAATTTCTAAAATTCTCTAAAAATTAGAAAATCACAATAACCGTCTTCAACACGATTTTTTATACACACAAAGCATATTTTTCATAATTTACATTTAATCACAATTATACCGGGAAATGTCATGAATGCATGTACAGTCATTTACATGTGCAAAATTTACTATTCACGTGCATATATGAATGCATGAACATA
>JANIIA010000001.1:33061263-33078669 GCA_027478495.1 Erythroxylum alaternifolium
GTTGTTTTGTTTGCTTGAGGACAAGCAAACGTTTAAGTGTGAGTATGTTGATAGTAGTGTTTTGTATTATGTATTAGTGTTTAATTTGTTATGCATTTTGTGTTAAATTAAGTGTCGAGTATGCATTTAGGGTTTAAATAGGTTAGTTTTTGTGTGTAAGTGTTTTTATGGGTTAGTTTGAATCTTTAAGCTTAAATTGTATATTTTTGAGGTACCTCAATGTGTGTGCTAGTATTGCAGGGTAAACAGGGAATAATGGTGAAGATCTGAAGAGTTTCAGGCTAAAAGACACAGGCCACAATCGTGCATCATGGGCCACGATCGTGACAGAGAGCGTCAAGTCAGGCCATAATTGTGCACTTCAGGCCACGATCATGACATAAAGGAAAAAAGTAGGCCACGATTATGGCAGGTAGGGCCACGATTGTGCCCTGCGTTGGGTTGACAGAAAAACTCAAATTTTGGGTGATTTTTCGGATGGTTTCGACCCCAATTTTGACCTAGGGCTACTACAGAATAAATAGAACAATAGCTAGCAGCTATCAAGAGGAGATTTGAGAGCCAAAAGAGCTGCATAAACGTGAGATTTTGCCAAAAATCCGAGGGAAAACTTAGATAGAGATCAATCGATTGAGGAAGGAGACGAAGGAAGAGTATTAATAATATTAAACTCCAAATTTATCTCATTTAGGTTTATCCTTAGTCTTAATTCACAATTTTCTACCTTAAAATCTTTTATAAGTCTAGGGATGGAATCAAAAGTGATTGGCCATTCAACACTGCTCACATCCTCTTCAACATCTACAATTATAGGTCTATGCACTTCTAGCCCAAGCTTAACAATAGACGTACTAATAGACTTTTTACTAACATCACCTTATTCAACTAACTCTTAACTGACATTATAAAGTAAAGAAACTAAAACCTTAACATGATAGGTATGCACTAAATTATAATTTATCAATATAATTGACTCATGGTTCTTAGTTTGAAAATAAAAAAATAGATGAATAAGTAGACACAAAATAAGTGATTATATATAAGAAAGTTTGGCCCACCAAAAAAATCTATCGATAGTGTAGGATAAAATTGTTTAAACACTATAACTTTGGTCAATTTGCCACCTTAAACTTTTATGCCTTGCTATAAAACTTAAAGTCCACTTTATACTTAATTCTTTATTCAATTTGGAAAATGAAACAAATAGATTGATATATGCTAAGTAGAATTTAATTTTAGCATTATTTTAAGAGTAGTGTTCTTTTATTTTAGGTATTTTATAACATTTTTTAGTCAAAATGAGGTATATTTTATTTCTAGTTTTATTCTAATTTATTAAAGGTAATGAATAATGTTATGATTTCAAAGAGATTATGGAGACTAATGAAAGACAAATAAGCCTTGTGGTGCAAATGGATTTATGATTTCCATATAAAGAACATAAGAATTTGGAGTTTGGAGCTTAATTCTTCTTCTTCTCTCTTTTCAAGAGAAATACAAAAAATAAAAAATTCATTAGAGAATGAGTTTATTAAGTTGATTGGAAATAGGAGATCAACCAGTTTTTGGTTGACAATTGGCTTTCTTGTGGACCTTTACACTTCTTACAGGAAATGGAAATCCTTAAGCTTGTCATTCATTATAATCTAACTATTTTTGAGCTTTGGTTAATAAATAAATTTTCAGACATTATTCCATTTCAGGTTCTATCACTATAGAAATCATACAAACTTTCTTGAGTGATGGAGAGGATAGTGTTATAAGGAAGCATACTAGGAATGGGAAATTCATAAATTAATTTTTCCATAAGACTCCAAGGTCAATCAAGTAAGATACCTTGGACTTAAATTGTCTGGTGTAAACATTTCTATCCATGAGATTACTTTATATTGTGGTTGGCTGTGAAAGATAAATTACAAACTATTGAAAAACTAAAGTGTCTTAATCTTCCTAACAGATGCACTCTGTGTATTAGAGATGAAGAAAGTAGTGATCATTTGTTTTTTTAATGTCAATTTATCTCTTATTTGGAGATCTTTACTTCACAAATGCTATATTCAGCATGCTCCAGGTGATTGGAATTCCATCAAAAGCTGGTGTACTACTATTAATCATCCTAACAATGTAATTAAGTACTGTTTTTGCTTAGTTATGTCTTTTCTAGCCAAAGCCATTTGGGATGAAAGGAATGCTCGTATTTTCAAAAAGAGATGTCAAGCATTACAACAATTCAGTAATAGGATCATGTCAAGCATTATAACAATTCAATAATATGATTCTTCAATAGATCAAAGGCTATATTAGTTTATACTAATTTAAGTATTAGTACTATGATTATTGTACTAAAATATGGAATGTATAAGCTATTACTCTCTCTATTTTGAAAAAGGTTGATATTGGGATCTTGCAATGGGATATCCCTTTTTGTAAACTCTTGTACAACTCTTTGTAGCTTTTATACATTTTGATTACCTTTGATGGCTAAATTCATTATGTTTTTCTCAATAAAATAAATTGCATTAACATTATTATTTCACTATTGATCCCTTAGTTATCTACTTTTGGTTAAACAACAAACCTAACTTTTAATATATAAAGACTACTTTATTAATGAATTGCAAATTCCAACAAAACATTTTAAAATAAATGGAAGCGAGATAATACTAGGATTATATAAATGGAAAACTCTATAATGCATTGAAATGCCTTAATAGTGATATGGTTACAAAATGAGTAATGCATAATAAAAAGGGTAAAGAAAAATAAACATAAACATCAATCTTTTGATATTGTTGACATACTATAGTCTTTATACAATAAACTCCCTCATTCATGATATAAAGTTATTTGTTTATTATGACAATCTTTAAATTATAATTAGTGAGTTTCTTTCTTATTATACTTTAATATTGTTCATAAAATAAAATATTACTCACAACTTAGGGCAAATATAGCTATCTTTTGGTAGTAATGGAGTAGTGACTAAAGTATCAATCATATAAGGAAGTGATGAAAGACTAATGAACTTTACTGCTGTTATCTAGCTAAATAATTAAAGAGAGATATTGTTGATTGACATTAAAAATAAAATAAAACTAAATTAAAGATAAACCAACTCATTAGAAATAATTCATAGTACTTAATCAAAAGATGAAAGCATTATCAAATAAGCAACTAGATAAGAGTCCTCTTAGTATCGTCTTTGATACTCATGATTTAATGTGCTAAAAAAGGTTTTTTAATCTAGACTAGCAAAATTTTCTAACTTGTAAAATTGCTCTCTATTGAGTGAAAGTCGTTAGTTATCGAATCAATTAACCAAACTTCCTATTGGATTAAGAATTAACATAGCACATTAAGACTCATGAAACTTAATAAAAGGTTTAACCTTAAAACTAGAGAATTTATGTAAGCTTCTCTCTAGTACCTCATTCAACTTCTAATATCTAAGGCATTTTCAACATATATATAGGTTCTCTTGAATCATCCACACGGAAATTATAATATGATCCACTTACTAGCATTAATAAAACTCAAAGACACTTTTCAAAAACAAAACTCACTTCATAATTAAAATTGAATCACTCTATATAAAGACAATAACTAGAGTTTCCTTTTATCTAGATATGTAAAATAATTAGTCATTCATCATGTTGTTCAACCTCAAAATCATATTCAAAATAATAAAGAAATTGAGAACAGATAAAGAGTCTGAGTGACATTAATTTGCTAATATGATCTATTTAAATTGGGATGCGTTCGAAGATTTTTATTGAAAGATTATACGAGTATAAATATGCTTGTCTCTTTAGTTATGTTTTTAATGTTTCCTTTTTATAAATCCACATTAGTAATTTGTATATTGCACTACTTCTCAACTCTAAATTCTAGACAATCACTGAAGCATAGATGCACGTGTGTCCGTAACCATATTTCACTTCTTCAGTTTCATGCGACACAACTTTTCATCAACCAATCTAATTGGTCATAATTTTAACTTTAAGTATACGACAAGAACACGAGCTTAACATATAAAGCTCTTGATATGCAAAAACAATAGGAAATGACATATACTACTAGCTTTTGTAAGAAAGATATAAGTTACTTACCAAAGTTAAAAGGTCCACCTAGGCTCTCCCGAATTGTGTAAAAGTGAAAACAATTTTTCGGATTGTTGTATTCTCCCTCAAAATGGTCCCTGTCTCCTCCTCGAAGAGTTTTTCCCTTAAATCCTACTATCCAAAATTAAGAAAACCCCTAAAAAAGTTTTTCATAACCATCGATCAATTGGTCATTTTTTTCGATCGGCTAGTCCCTTTCTTAAAAAATGGACACCACGTTCAATCGACTGATAGGCTTCTTTCTGTTGACTTAATAGCCTCCAGTCAACCAATCTTTTGATCGGCAGATCATTGTTAGGGTTAGATCTCTTGTTCCAGTTATGGTATTCCTATCATGTTTCATTAAATCTCACACACATATTTACGTAGACCTTATATAAAAGTATGGATACGATTTAATAGAACATGATTAGAACAGAACAAGTGGAACAAAAGATTTGATGAGATCATTGTCATGCTAAAACGTAACATCTCTATTCTAGTGTTCCCCGAAGCATTCCAACTTTACTTCATCAGTTCCCAAGCCCCTAAATCTAGATCAATTTGTCAACAAGATGCAACTCTCAACAAATATAGAAAAAATAAACTAGCAATGTTAGACAAAATATCAAGGTAACTGACAGTTGTGATTTAAAACCTCGTTATCAACTGTAATAATTTTTACATTACATTTCTCATCATATTGCACCCTGTGATCGTATTATAAGCTACCAAACACCAGCTAAGCAGATAAGGTGTTTGGCAACGAAGCAACTATTAGGAAGACCAAGAAAGTTAGGAAGGGAGAAATGCCTACGACGGTATTTTTCAAGTTACTGCTGCCTATTAGTTAGCTCTGTGGACTAGGGAATTCTGTATGAGGTAGATGCTGGCACTTTTAATGGAGTCGGACAGTTTGCTGTAACAGCAGCATCCAGACTTATCTTTTCTTGACTTGGTTGCAATCGAGCCCATCTTGGATTGCTTGGGCCGATAAGCCCCCGGCTTACCCACATCTTTAGTAGGTCAAAACAAGGGAAACATGAGAATTATTGAGAAATTTCTAGAATGGCTTCAAAAATCTTACAAATTTTCTAGAATGGCTTCAAAAATCTTACTTCGTGGGATACATGACTGAAACTTCCTTCAAGTTTCCGAAAAACCTGAGACGCCTCTTTCTTAACTTTCTAGAACTTTCGTCTTTAAAAATCCTAATATATGTATATATACCTATATATACCCTATGATCAAGAATTAAATTTCCCAATTGAGGCAGTTGAAGAATACCACCTTGAAGTTTCACTTCGTAATAGATATCGCTTCTAAACCTCAAATAAACCTCAACTACCGTGAACTTAATCCATAAAACAGATCAAAGCCTTGTGCGTTTGTTTAAAACTACAATCTAGGTAGAGAAAGAAACAGTTTTATTTCAGAGTCCATACGATGGAGGTTAAGGAAGAGGAGATCGCATTCGTTAGTAGTGGTGGTGGTGTAGGAGAAGGAGGAGCGTCTTCTTCATCATCGTCTTCAAGCTTTTCGCCACAGCCAATGGAGGGCCTTCACGACGCGGGTCCTCCTCCATTCCTCACAAAGACCTTTGAAATGGTGGAAGACCCATCTACTGATTCTGTAGTTTCGTGGAGCAGAGGTCGCAATAGCTTCATTGTGTGGGACTCTCCCACATTCTCCACTACTCTGCTTCCTAGGTACTTCAAGCATAGTAACTTCTCCAGCTTCGTCCGCCAGCTCAACACCTATGTAAGTCATTCTTTTCCTTTGCTTTTCTTTTTTCACTTCTATTTGGTTCCTTTTCCCATCTATTTAGTGTTAATGTTTGATGACGCAGGGATTCAAAAAAGTTGATCCTGACCGCTGGGAATTTGCAAATGAAGGGTTTTTGGGAGGGCAAAAACATCTGCTCAAGAACATCAAGAGGAGAAGAAACGTCTCCCAGGCTTCACAGCAACAACAAGCTGGTGGTGCTTGTGTTGAGTTGGGACAATATGGGTTGGAGGGTGAGCTTGAAAGATTAAAGCGGGACAGGGGTGTACTGCTCGCAGAGATATTAAGACTTAGGCAACAGCAGCAACAATCAAAGGAATTACTTACTTCCATGGAGGATCGATTACAAAACGCAGCGAGGAAACAGCACCAGACGATGTCATTCCTTGCTAGAGTTCTGGACAATCCTTCCCTCATTCATCAATTCTCCCATAGTAGAGAGCTGAAAGGTATAGGAAGTGCGCGTAAGCGGAGACTCACCGCGAGCTCGAGCATGGAAGATTTTGGAGAAGAAGCAATATCCGTAGCAATAGGTGGCAGCCAAGTTGCAGGTTACGCAGAACCAGAATTAAGAACAGTCGCAAGTGATATAGAGGCTTACTTTTCAGCTGCTTTGGAGAATGAATCCGGTAGTGATATCGAGGACCCATTAGCGAGTTCTATGCAAGGAACTGGTAGTGATGGCAATGTGGGTGATGTTCATGACAACATATGGGAGGAGTTATTGGCTGATGATACAGTTGGTAGCAATCGTGAGGAAGTTGTTGCGGGCAATATAACTGAATTAGAAGTGGAAATCGAGGATCTAGCTGCAAAACCTACAGATTGGGGTGAGGAATTGCAAGATCTCGTAGATCAAATGGGCTACCTGAAGTCCAAGCCATGATTTATGAAATCGATTAGTTATGGGCTTGTACTGTTCTACGCTGGTGGTTGCAATATCATTCCCGATTTTATAGTGGTATGCTTGTAATCGGCTTTTAACTATTTTTGTTGTTGAAAGAACTGCTTTTGTTGATTTTTGACTGAATTTGTCTTGTAGCAGGGAATGGTGAACATTGCAAGTGCGCCAATTGAAGTTCCTCTTCTTTCTTCTGTATCCTTTTCTGGAAATAAAAGAATTTGCCCAAAACAGGCAACCATTACATTAGGCAGCAATACATCATGAAAAAATTACAAAAGAACTTGTTATCTTGACCATCCTCTCATATACCCACCATTTAGTCTGTCTTCTGTATCCTTGATGATAATATATGTTTTCTGCATTATTTCCATCAATTACTTAATTGTTTGATATGTTAATTCTGCATTTCGCAGGTGGCTTCTCCAGAGAAGATCATTTGGAAGGGTTTTCATTCCTTAGTTATCGACATAGTTACTGATTCTGTCATCTATTATTTGTGTTCCCAACTTCTGCAACTTTTTATGGTTCTGATAAACAGCTTCCCTGCAACAGTTTTTAGTTTCTAATATATAATCTGATACAATTATTAATTTGTTTTGCATATATTTGATATGTAATTACATTGTTAATATATGACGGAGTTTCACAATGTCTTTAAGAACAGAGCCTATTTTGTTGAGATTCAATTCCTTTGGTTATTTATAATTTTAACCATACTAAGAACATTTTATGTAACTGAACAACTTCATTTGTCTATCAGATACAGTTTCCTACGGTTTGCCAAAAATAGGAACTTTAGTCCAAGGACAAGCATAATGGGAAAAAAATGCATATGAAAACAGCACTAGGGCGAACATATGTCTGTTCGACAAACGAATAAACAAAAGGCTTTCAAGTACGAGACCTCCCTCTTGTCTGTCTTTCTGTGTATTTAACTGCCTTGCTCGTTTAGTTTCAGATAAGAATTTCCCAATCAACTAATTGGCGTGATAGGAAATCGGGCCAGGATTTAATGTTGTGTATTGCAAAATTATTTCTAAATTTTTTGCTTAATTTTTCAAAAGTCAAAGATCATGATTAACAATTAACTTATAATAAAAGTTCTGCAATTGTTTTTATTTTAGAAAATAAATTAATTATTATTAGTCATAACAAAGCCATATCTATCATTACATTTTTCCAAGGATTTTCTAAAAACCATAGATAAATACATCTCGAAGAGAAAAATGACGAAGTAGCTACTTCAGTTTACAATTCTTTGCTTCCATTGACAAAGAGTTGTGAGCATTTTTTGCAATTAGTATAGTTTTGATACGATGGATAGCATTTTCTGCTAGTTGATGTTTGCTTGTAGCTTCCGTCTACATATTTTTCTGTCCCTTTTCTTCGACGGGGAGTAAATAGTCGTAGTGAATGTTGTATATCATTCCATTGTGCTTCAGGTTTTTTGCTTTTCTGGTGATCCTTTTCAGAACCTAATACCAATCATAATTTGTGCAATAATCTGCCAGGTTGTGCATAATTATGTTCCAAATTGTTTAGGAATATCTGTATTGGAAAAACAAGTGCTCTCTATCCTCATATGCTTCCTTGCATAGTTCATAAACTAGACCAAATGTACCAAACCATCCATTTTAAGTTTTGGGCTTGTTTTTGATAACCAACCAGGTGATTATCGACCTTTTAGGATTAAGTGATTTCTTATTAGTCAAAGTAAGGAACTTTTTCTTTGTTACATAGAGAGTTAAGCAAGAAGTACAAGTTTTATTAGAGCTTAAGCTTATTTATAATGTTTGTACATTTTAGTAATTTAATTAAAATTAAACTTGAATTTCAATTAGATTTTAAATAGAATTAAAAAAATCTAATTAAATATCAATTATGTCCAAATAACATCCAATATATTATATTGATTCTTAATTTTTAAATATCTTATATTTAATCATAAAATTTTTCAAATTTTACAATTAACTACAACTTAATTAAAATATATTTGCTTTCTTCAACTCGTTTTTTATGTCTAACCCATTAAGTTCTCAAATATGTTGACAATAGATACAAATTATAACCCTAAAACGTATTTAGGATTAGATAAATTAACTCTTTTAATTTATCCTTAATTTTCTAATTTAAAACATTATATTTATAAATTAAGATTGGCATTTAGTAATACATTATGATCACCCAAATATTTAGGAATGTCAAAATAGTTTTGACTAACCTTTTGTGTATGATTTTTTGTATAATTTAATCTTTTCATCATATAGTGTTCTGATTAGACAAAGAGTATGAAATTAATGTCTACTTTATTTTGAGTCCAATCATATTAGTTCTTCACCATTAGTTATTGATTCAAATAATGATAGTTATAAACTTTTTATAAAAAGTCAATCCACTTTCTCCAAGGATTTTTGAGTCAATAATAAGCAAGAACGATGAAACATTCTCCTTAATTACTTTAGGGTGCTGAATCTTATCTTGATCACACAACTACCTCCATATAGTTCTTGTCACATCCAATGCCTACCAACTGAATTACCCATGATTATAAAAGGTCATGAATAGAATCAAAATATATCAATAAGATATCTTAAGTCAAAGGATCATTTATATAATCATCATATTGAAAATTTTTATAGACATACAAATAATATTCTAAATAGATTTCTCATATAAGGTCAGTTTAGTGAATTTGTTTTCTAACAAGCACTCACGCGTGTATTTAAGTATTTCCATACTTTATTCTATGAAATCGACTACTTCTTTTGATAAGGAAAAACATACTGTGTGCTAGTCTTTATACATTCTATTAATGTTCCATCTTAATAGAACAATGACTAGGAACAATTTAAGGATAATACATAAAATGCAGTATGAATCTCATAATTATAGTCTCATCATAGTTTCATTTGCAATTTATAATTTTCTCATTAACTTTATCATACAAATCTAAATATTTACAAGATAAAGATTATCTTTAAATTATTTTGTCACTAAACAATAACCAACATATTGGCTCTAGGGCATAAACAAACAATCTCCCATTTTCACTAAGTCAATTGTTCAAGTATCATATAACATGTCACCATCATGCTACTGTTAGGACAGTGGCTTAATGAGAGAATTATAGAAACTTTTGTATAATGAGTATTTACTTAAATCTTACAACTTTCAATTTAATTATCATCATAATAAAAAATAACTTCCTAAATACATTCTTAGATCTTTGACAAGACCTTAGCTCCTTTTATATGCCTAATAAGTCTAATGTTTCACAGTACATTATCTCTTGAACAATACAAGGAACTATATTAAATTCACTAAAGAATTTATTGATCCAATTAATCATTTTCATTAAATAAAAAAATATATTTTGGCTTAATTAGAAAACATTGCCAAATTGGAACATTGCTAAACTTAAATGATATTGTTATGAGTAAAATAGACCTTAATTATGATTTATTTCTAAAGTTAATATCCGTATCTCTTTGAACTTAAACATAGAATTATGGTAACTTTAAAATTTCACAAGTATCCGTGCAGCGCTTCGTAACATTACACAAAATAAACCAAACCTACAACTGTAGTAGTAATGAATCTAGGTTGATCCCATAGAAAGTGTTCAGATAGCTTTTGTTATGAAAAAAGTTGGTGTTTAGGTTATAAGGGGTTTTTCTTGAATTGAAATAAGAAAATGAAAATGAAAATAACCTATTGAAAACAAATTAAACAAACATGCAAAAATGATGAGAGTGACGAATTTGTTAAGAGTCCGGTTTTTTGGTTCAATGTCAGTCTACACCCAATTATACATATTTCATTCAATTGTTATTCTTATACCTCTCCTAGCAACTATTAATCGTAGATTAAAAACAAACTCTGTTAACTCTAGTTTTTTCTTAGGTTGTGTTTAATTAAGAAATGCTCTTTAATTGAACCTTGCCATTGAATAACCTAGGATACGATATCTAGATTTAATTGAACAGTTGCATTATGATTTAGGAAAATAGATTAATCAAGGCAACAACCACACAAGCTCGGGTCATTTAACTTAGGTTATGTTATGAGTTCATACACAAACAATAAAACGATCATTCATACATAAAACCCAAATCCATATGCATAAGATAACACAATCAATTCCTAAAGAGAGAAAGAAACAACAAATACAACGAAGAAATGCTTAACTGGGTCCCCAGTGTCGATGTCCCTTCTAAACCAATGTCAGGATGCTAGCTCTTCATAAGTCTCCAAATGGATGGAGCTTTACCCCTTCTTCTCATCTTCTCCCGAAGTTTCACTTTTTTCCTAGCAGAAAACACCAAAACTTTCATCTTTTTGGGTCGTCGCACCTCCTTTTTATTTATACTAAAAACTAGGTTAAAAATAGGCGAGATGGTATTGTGTCACGGGTGTGACATAGGCTGTCATACCAGTGCATAGCTTCTTATGGTCGTGAGAAGTGTTGCATGAAGTTATGTTTAGCCGTGAGCCACATTTGTTTCATTCCTCCTTTGATGTTTTCATCATATATCTCTTCTTTTCTTGGCTTTATCTTATCTTTTCTTACTTTTAATCTTCTTCTTCTTGCTCCATGAAGACAAGCAAGTGTGAATCTTCGACAAATGGCTCAAATATGGTGCTTTCAACTCACTTTAGCTTCTTTACTTCCGAATTGTGCCTAAAACCATATATGAACTAAAGTGAGTATACTAAGCATTTTCGTATCATTAATCACTAAGTATTATTGAATAAATATACAATCAATTAAGCACATATCAATCAGATATCTCAAATATTAAACATCTTTAGTACGTTATCTATGTAATTGAACATAGAATAGGTTCACAGATTAGGTGAACAACTTCCAGTCTATCTCTATAGATCTAATTTAAAATTAAGTTGCTACCTTTTTATATCTAATAAGAGTTGCTCTTAAATAATTATATGTTTGAAAATTAAAAATTAGATTTTTTTTATGAGCAATATATCTCTTCATAATCCTATTAAAGAGGACAATTATACTCCCACTAACCTTCTTGTAGATATGATAACTTCAATATCATCTAAAAAAGCTCTTTGAATTAATCGTGAAGGTGAATCTTTCAATGTCTTGTAGCCTTTTAACTATACATCAAATGTATCAACAAAGGCATTACTTCCAATTGGATGTACTATCATGAGGTTTGAACTTTTTAAATTTCATCTTACTCGTACTACTTATCTTGAGAATAATTTTTCTATAAAGATAAATTAAGATAAACATTTTGTTTAATCGGTCTAGAAGATCCAACCTTTTAGATATTTGATAACTTTTTATTACCCAATTTAGTTCTAAACTTGATGGATAATGTAAGCTTTAACTAAGCATTACATCCTTAAATCATTTTCTTTGACTTTTTCAAAGAATTAGCATATCATATCTTATATAAAATCTTGCTAATTGATCTAATTAGAAAGATTGAAGGTAAGTCATTATATTAGACAATGCTATAGGAAAAATAATATTGCATCATACAATATCTTGTATTGTATGTTCCTACTTACATAATTTTACACTCTTATGGAATTTTGTTGTGAAGTTATTCACCTGAGAATCTAACTCCCTATAGATAATTGAAAATTTTGAAACTTACTATAATGATCTCATCAAGGTGCTTCATCATTTTCAATGTTTAATTTCTATTTATATTTAAATAATTTGAGCTTTTCAAAATTTTAAATCAATATTTGATTTAATATATATAACTATATCACATAAAGTTATTAGTGATCTAAGGAAATATTAGTATCATCCTTTTATGAATTGTTATTTCATCCAACATATATATAAGATTTAACAATTCAATACCATCTTCATTCTTTCAATAAAGGTTGATTTGGTTATTCTTCAACTTAACAAGGTTCACAAGTTTCATACAATTCATAATCAAAGGATACATATATCCTTGTACATAATTTTATGATTTTCATTATGTTGATTCAAACAACATGGCAAAAAAGGATAGTCTCAATTATCCAACTTTGTATTCTTACAGCATAAGTCTCCTTTGATCCTGTAAATACAAACTATTTCTATAAAATTAGATCAAATACTTTTACTCAATAATATATTTCTTATTATGTATTGAACATTATAATAATATCGAATATAAATTCAGTATTATACACTCATATTCATAAACTAGAAATATATATGATCTCAATCATATCAAGTATATGCAAGAAGAGTCAGGCAATTATTTCCTTCTAATGATAACTATTATCATTCTATAGCAAATGTCTTAAATTTAGTCCACAATTATGTTTTTAGTAAGCTAAATTAAGTGAACCAATTTCATCAGGGTGCTATTCCTTTTAACTTTATTTCAACAACCTCTTGCATCTTGCTATCATGGTGTTGACATATATCTTACATGTTTTCATTAAAGTTTATAAGACGTTAATCAACTCAAAATTTCAGTAAATTTTGTATTATATGATTTTGACATATCTCTAAAACTTTGTCATTGAATCCTCAACAAGGATTATAGCAAAATTACAAAATGGGCATACAATTTTTTTTTTAACTTTGAGAACTCTTATGAACCATAATCTTATGTCCAAGAAACTTGGTTAAATTATTATCAACTGTATTAAACAAGATAAATTCTACTTAGAGCAAAAATATAAATGTAAGAAAAGCAAATAATTAATTATATATCATAACTACTAAATGAGATTAGAACTTTAATCGTATGTTTAGTTGCACCCACTATTTTATTTGAAACAATAACCTTCACCACTATTCGGAAAGATTACTCTAATCTTTCTAGTGGGCTAGGATCCCATTCAAATTTAGTTATTCTTGAGATTGCTCAAAAAATGAAATAAACTTAAATTATGTAGATAAAAAATTAGCAATCACATCTTATGGAACTCTTAGATCTGTTAGGTGATAACTCTTATCAAAATATATCTTATACATTATTCCCAACCCTGCCTTTAAATTCATGTGATCTTAAGTTTGAGTTAAAATATTTTTTTCTATTATTTTTCATATGTAATTGATGAAACATATTAGACTTATCATGTGGAGATTATATATGGTTATTTATGTGATCTTCGCTTGACAATTAAACGTCCCCCATCTTATAACCCATTAAAAAGTCTCTAACTTCGTAAAATTAAAAGAATCTTTGCTTAGGCTTATAGCCCCTATTGTTATCCTCTCTAATTTCAACTTTTGTAGTCTTTATATGTTTTCATAATTAGAGCATTCTGGCAATTCAAGACACACCTTACATTGATTGAGTGAAAACTCCCATACGAATTTGTGATTTAATTCATAGTTAAGTTTAATTTTTTCACAAACATGAATGCTTTAAAATTAAAGGTTAAATAAAAATCCCAAAATTTACTAAATTTTGCAATTATAAACCGAACTTTTAAAAAATAGCAATTAAATACTCAAACTTATAATTTTTTCAAATCTAGCAAGCCATTAGTATCTCCATTAACGTTGTTGATGTGGCAACTTACGTTAGAAATAAATTTAAACATGTATGATAACAGTAGGATTAAATTTTACATATTAGACTTAATTTAAATGATTAAGTGAAATTAATTAAAAAATTGAAGACAAGGGTAAAAAACTTAATTAATCAAAAAATCAAACTCCAAAGAAAATATTTCATGATCCTCTCTCTTTTGTGACCCTCTCTCTTTCGCCTTCTACATTTTCCTTTGAGAATAAAGATGATGGAGAAGAAGAAGAAAAAGACGAAGATGGGTAATCTTTTATAGTATTAGTTGTTATCATTACAATTGATAGGATTTATGGGGTCAGTTTCTAAACTAGGGTATGATAGAATGTCGAAAGTATAATCGGAAGATAGCTCTTATTGAAGGTTGCGATGAGAGAGGATATGTCTTGTATATGCTCTTCTTATTTGTCTTCAAAAATAGAGAGCATGTGATTTACAGACTTGTATCTCTTACTTTCTTCAACATCTAAAAGAGGGGCCTCCTCTCTTTGACACTTTCATGGTGTCTCTGCCATTAGAGAAACACACATTAAATATAGTAGGTGCTTGACGAAAGAAAAGTTAAAGAACTAGAAAATTCTAACATTCTTCTCATACGTGTTTAAATTTATGCCTGATGTTGCTTGCTACGTCATTAACGTTAACAAAGATACTAACATCATGCTAGATTTAAAAAAAATTAAAATTTCAAGTATTTAATTATCACTTCCCAAAGTTTGGGCTATAATTGTAAAATTGAGTAAAGTTTGAAATTTTTTTGTCATTAACCCCAAAATTATTTACTTTTAATAGACATACTACTTTATTATTTAATAAGTTAGTTTATGATAGGTCAATGTGTGATAAAAGAAACATCCTTTTATGTAGATTTGTATTTATGTTTATGGTCAAAGAAAATGGATAGTTAAGAAGGGAAGCTAATGATATTTATAGGAACAAGTCTATTTATTATGAAGATGTGCATATTTTGATGAAGAAGTTGAAGTTTTTACTAGCTCAATTGATATATTTTGTTATTAGAAACTTGAAAGGGTGCTTGTAAAAATCTTAAGGATATAAATTAGATAAGTTTCTTTATAGGGTCTAGGTAGGAATCTCAAAAATAGTTTGATGGAGGTGAAAGAAAATGATTCATATATGATAGAATTATGTAAGATTATTTTAGAATATATTGTGTTAAAAATTTATGTTGAACTTGACTCAATTTTCCTATGATTAAACCAATATGCCAATGTTGTAAATGATAATTCATTGAGTAAAGAAGTTGATATTGAAGTTATTATTAAGATTAATAGTATCCACATTCTTCACATAAAATTTTATTTCCTGTAATTTTTTTGTCATATAATGTCATTTTAATCATTCATATAATTTCACTTAATGTTCAATCCCACTTGAAATTTTGGTCTTTTTGATTTTGTATATATACATTCTATTAAATATAATTTGAATATAGTTAGGTTAAAGCACATTTAATTGGCTTCATATGTATTTAATTACACCCAATTTTCTTTAATTTGTATTAGTTTTAATGTTATCATATTATATTTGTCTTAAATTTCATTTATTTAAGTTTAATTGCTTTTTATTATGTCTAATTTACATTAAAGTTTCAGTTTGTTAGTTTAATTGCATTTTTTAATTTCTTCAATTAATTTTAATTAGTCTTAATTATATTTTAATTAGGAGTAATTAATTTTAATTTTGACTAATTGAATTTAATTGAGGATATTTGATAATAATGTTATTTTAATTTTGTATTAAATAGTTTTCTTATTAATTATGGTTTTTGAAAGAGAAAGGATCAAAGTTCAAAATTTTAAAGAGTAAAAGAAGCAATTAAAAATATAGCCATCTAATGTTAAGGAGAAAAGATAATTTCGTGTAAGTTCTAGCATGAAAATATTTACTTGACCTAAAAGAGTTCTACTTATCTAAATTATTTCAATCAAGATGTCATTATTTTCTTTTGTAATTAAAGAGCCAATTAAAGGAGTCCAATTAGGTTAGGCTTAAACTAAAAATATTTGACTTCATTAATTACCATCTATAAATGTAGAAGAAAATAGCAATTATAATAAATAAGGGATAGAAATTGTAGAAAATATTTCAATAACCTAGAATAGTTAAAAATAAATAGGGAGACAAGGAATGACAAACTAGAGGGATATAATTGAAAAACAAAATTGGGAAAATAAAATCAATAGGGAAAGATGAAAAATGATTGAATATAAGAAAGAGCGACGATTCCTTTTCTTTTCTATTTTTTTCCTCTCTAGAGGACCTTAAGTTATGATTAAGGGAACCAAACGAAGGTTTCTTCTTGGTCAATACCTCTTCACTATCCAACTCATCTAAGGAATCATTTCTTCATCTAAGCAGTCATTTCAAGTTGTGGGAAAAGCTACAAGCTAAGAGTACAAATCAAACTTCAAAGGAGCATAATATCGACATTGATAAGGAGGATATGTCATTAAGAAGGACATCACGGCCTCCATTGGTTCTCTCTTCTTATTCTTTTATCTGTAATTTCTATAATTCAAGTTCTAAATCTTATAAGAAACATATGACCCGAGGATGGAATTTCCTATTATGTTTTCTAGTAGTTATAAATCTTATAGGCAACATACTAAATGAAGATGGAATGTTTTATTTTTGTTTGTGTAAGGTTGAAATTTTTAAATACAATAATCATTATAGAGTTTGTGATAAGTATGTTGTATGTGACTCATATACATATGTACAATCTTAGAGTAATTCAAAAAGAAAATGAGTATGTGCTAAGGCATGATCCATTTTGAAAATTAAAGGTACATAGGTGTACTAATATGGTAGAGGTTTTATGTAACATCCACATACCCCTTGGGAGGAAATGTAGATGCTACACAAAACAGAACCAAAGTAATCCAATACATACTAAAGCATTTCTAGAAACTCAAAGAGCATACATTTCATTGATCATTGATTGGGTCATACTCAAAACATAACATACATATTATACTTATTTCATACAAGCCTTAATCCAATTCCAAACTGTATTAAGGTTTTTACAAACCATTAAGCAAAGCACAAAATACAACATATCTCATTA
>JANIIA010000001.1:33092216-33106802 GCA_027478495.1 Erythroxylum alaternifolium
ATTCATTTATTAATTAAAATATAATTCATTTTGTAATTAATTAATTACAATATTTTTTACAAACCAACCACTATCAATGATAATGGTAATCATTCCTTCATCTTAACCAACCATCATAATCATAATGATTATATCCATTTCCATTCCTCCCTATATTTATTATCATTCTCATTCTCGTTACCTTCTATAAACCAAGCGCCCCCTTAATCCTAAGAATAACTCTATCTTTTTGTCAACTGTAACAAATTCCAATTCCATTGACTTTCAAGATATTTTTCAAATTCTGTTTGATTATTCTCCTGACTGCATACATTGTACACAAGATAAAACCTTAAAATTCACTAATCGCTCTTGTAAGAAGCTACCAATGGAACCTTCTATAAGAATGCATTAGTTTGACATGGTTTTTGGCACTCATCTTACTCAGCATTCATTCTTGCTTTGGATAGTAGTATCTCAAAGACTTGCTATAAGAGACATAATTAAACTCTTGATTGACTGTCTAGAGTGCGTGTATTGTGGAGAATCACAGGAGAATTATGGTCACTTATTCTTTGAGTGCTCTTTCGCTCAAATAATGTGTAATGGCTTTCTGAGGTTATTTAATCTACAATGTACAACCAGGGAATGGCGAAGAATAATTGAACTTAGAATGAAGCACAACGTAGGCAAGAAACTATTTAGGATCACTTTTGGAATGATTATGTATCATGTCTGGCGAAAAAGAAACAACATAATGTTTGCAGATGCCAAGATGGATATCAAACCAAGTTTACACAAGTTCCTGACCAAACTTCGGCTAGCTGGCTTAATGACTGGCTTAATGAGTGGATTTGCACTGGACTTGTATCCTATTATGTACTCTAATATCTCTTTAAGATGTTTATGGATGTTAATGGACCGGGCCGGACTCAGGCTGCCCTCGGGCCGACCCAGCCAGGCCACATTCACGCCGCTAACGGGCCTGATGGCCCGTGGTGGGGCCAAACCTGGTCTATCAATATTTTTTTAATTTAAAAAATACAAAACGGCGTCGTTTTGGATAAAACGACGCCGTTTTGTCGAGCCACGGGCAGGGCCGGGCCGACCATGGTACGCCACCGGGTCGACCCAGGCAGACCATAGTCGGCCCGTGTCCAGCCTATGGCCCACCAAACCCGGGCCAAAAATAAGTCGGACCGATAATTGCCATCCCTAAAGATGTTAATGTACCAGAAGTATTATGGTGCAATAGGAGGTTTGAGACTTATGTTGTAACTTGAATCCACTCTTATTGGTGAGTTACACATAAAAGGAACATAGCTATACATACATGTACAAATTGTATTTGGTGTACATATTTGTCCTATTTAACATCATTTAACACATGATTATGTTATAACATTGTTGTGAGATATATTAAGATAGTGTCGTACTTTTGCAAGGATTGTTGAATTGTGATAGTTGTCAAAGGGCGAGCTCTTGTAAAATTTATTGAAGATTATATGTAACATTTTGGTTTCTGACCATTTAAATAGATTAGGTGGTAGAACTTTGAAGAGTTGTCTCGAGGGTTTGACCACTATCAATTCTAAAATTTTTCCTATCCGTTTTCCAATTTAATTTGTTGATTTACTTAGATTGTCTATCACTTCAAGTTAATTTAATTAACGTGATTCTTTTAAGAAAGCATAACAACCTTCCGCTGTAGTCATAATAGAATCAAAATTGATCTGCCAATGTACATTCAGACTCATCATTGCTAGGGTAAAATGAGCCCACGAAGACCAGAGAGGATGAAGTTATTCATGTAACTTCATGCAATTTGTACCAGTTATTCAGGTATCTCAAGCAATTACAAGCCTTATTTTGAAAATGTCCAAGCCTCGGAATTGGCTTAAACCATAAGCTAGGAGGCGTGCAATTTCTTGAAAATGGGATACGGGAAGCCTTAATGGCTTAATCACAAAGGATTCCTGATGTCACCATCCCTAGAACCCCACAATTCAGTTCCTTCTCTACGCGTTTGAAAGATTCCATTCATTGGCATCCTTTACCAAAGATCGTGAATCCACTTGATGCACTGCTACGAACACAACCACGAGCAGAAACAAGAAACAAAAGTATGACAACAGAACACAATTGGCTAATAGAGGTATTTGCTACTAAGATGAAAGCAAACATCCAGATAACCCTTATCATCATCCAAATCTAACTACCAGTTATCACATAAATCCAGCCATAGGTTCAGTTTTTGTGCCTCCATATACAACAGTCAAATGCTTTACACCTCCATCAGATTTGTCTGATCTCTGTACGAACAAGGGTCACACAGATGAGAATGATACTACTTCACAACTTCAAACTTTGAACGGAGATTCGATATCATAACAGGACACTCTCCGTTCTCATCATATTCAGTAAAGTCTCCACCAGACAAGTCGATGTTTTCATATTTAGTTCCTGCAAGCTGCACATCATAGAGATTAATTTCAAAACAAAAATTAACAATTGCAACACAACTAATTGGGACTCGAAACTCCCACAAGTGGACAATAATTGGCTAAAAACGGGAGAGCTTAAAAGTAACTAAAAACAGAGTAAAAAAGAAGCTCATTCAGCGGTGCAGTATTCAACTAATGGACATACTGATAAACTGCAAAGAAGCATCTTAAGCTGTTAATCGGAAGTGTGCAAGCTGATCTAGAGCCATAAAATTTACAACAAATAGTATAACCTGTTCTAAAGAACTAAGTTGTTCCAAATGTGATAAATTTTAAGATAAATTACAAAACAAATCTCAAACTTATCTCAATTTTTTAATACTAACATGAAATTTAAAAAATGACACTAAAATATTCAAACTGTTGAAAATAACCTGACAATAACTTTCAAGTTAATGGCATCACGTCAGTTTTTTTACATGACCCACGTGTAAAATATTTTCCAACTAATTAATATTTGTTTTATTAAATCTTAAATATGTTAATGAATTGATTCTTCTACTTCTTCTTGTGAATAGTTGATGGCAAAAGCAAAACTGGTTTTAGATCTGAGTTATGAGCTTCAAAGAATGGATTGCAGGTTATTTTCAAGTTTTACTGCAAATCCTTATAATTGTTTCCTCTGCTTCCTGCGCTTGATGGGCTCTTAAAAAGAACTAAAAGCATTTGCAATGTGCAAGTCCCCGTTGATATCGTATCTGCTTTTAACAAATCCAGGCACATCCTTGGCGGACAGGTTCAAAGAAACTTTCACTTGAAGCCAGCACAGATGCAACCCAAAATGCAAGATTGCCACTAGGAGTCATAGTCCAAGTTCTCTTCTTTGTACAGCTTCGACTATGTAAATGGGTATCTGGCTGGTTCTTTGTCTCAGAGAATCTTGATAACTCACAAAATCCTTGTGGAAACTTTGGACTCCCCAAGATTGATGTTTCACAAGATCGAACTGAGGTTGTAGCTGACATAAAGGAACGTATTTTTGAGCTTGAAAAGGAGTGCTTGGACATGAAACAGGACCTTCAAAAGCTTGTCAAAACAAAAAGGAGCTGGAAAATATTGTCAGCCCCAAAGCTCAGCCCTCCAAACCAAAAAGAATCAGATATTTTAAGATTTTAAATTTTAATAAAACAAATATTAATTAGTCAGAAAATTTTTACACGTTGCACATACAAAAAGTTTATGTAACATGCCAGGTCAGCACTGTTATACTATTTTCGCAACAAATTGAAAGTTTAAATATTTTAAGGCGACTTTTTAAATTTTGGGTTTGTATTGCAACATTGAGGTAAATTTGATATTTTTTTAATATACCCTGAATTTTACATAGTAGGTAACTCTAAGATGCTGTCGTGAACCATAAAGTTGAGACACATGATCAGGACTTGCCCGTTTCTTCACCTTGGCATTTTAGGTGAAATCTAATTTACACAGCTGCAAAAGGGAGATGAATTTTGAGAAGAAATAATCCTAATTTTAGAGCATACCAATTGTGTCTATGCTTAGTGTCATGCAATTTCAGTTGAAAGAATGCCTATATTATTTCAAATGTCCAATTAACAATATGCAATAATTAAACTTATTTATTTTAATGCTTTATGACATACATGAGAGGGAAGAATTGGGCTTAGGAAGAGAAGCTTACAGATTCAGCTTTCCAGCCAACAGTGAATATGAAACTCTCTGGTTCATATCCCCTGCAGTCAAACATCATCAACGGAGCATATTTTCCTGTATCACTGATTTGTTGTGTCAAAGGTTGTCCTTTGCCTGGGTGCATTGTAATAGTTCCCTCCCGATCACAAAACTTGCACTGCATATATTACAAAGCCATAAAAAAATGAGTGTCCTCTATCAATTAATTTAGAATGCACTGGTAGGTAATAAGAGTGGCAACGCACTGTAATCACACCACCATTAACGTAAAACGGCAGTTGGCTTCTACCAACCTATTGTATTAACAAAGATGCCTTGTTCAGAAAAACTGGATTATCTGAATCAATCCAAAGATCTTAATTACTTCATATATGTTAAGAGAAAATTTAACCCCACAAGTACTGAAAACAAAATTGAGTTTTAACCCCACGGGTACTGAACTCAAAATTGACTTTTAACCCCACAAGTACTGAACACAAAATTGAGTCACACAGACATAAAACATTAAGCTAGAAAACCAAACTGAATCATATACTTTGATCACATTATCAAAAACATGCAAAGATCCAAATAGCTGCTTTCTCTGAAAGAAATATGAAAGAAATGTGATCAGAAATGGATATCTAAATTCGCACCAACCATTTCAAATTCAAGAGAACATATACTCTTACGCTACAGAAATCCCAAAATAACAGAAACAGCAGTAATTCGAGCAATCAGATCCACAGGTCCAACATTTTATTTGTTTCGAGTGTACCGAACAACCAACAATACCATCGAAGTCACAATAATAACCACCGCGTCAAGTGAACTACGGCACACATTTATATTGGCATAAATGCATACATATGAAAGTATAGAAAGGCGCAGATTGAGCAATAGAGATTACCTTCTGAACCAGATTAGTCGTTCCTTTCCCCGCTGAAAGAGGAATAGTCTCATTCAACGACACACATGTTTCTTTCTGGCTCAACTCTCCACACCTTCCGCATTTCACCTACCATTTCCATCAAAATTAAACCAGAGATAGAAACAAATAAAAAAGCAAATGCCACAGTCATCAACAGAGTAGAGATAGGGAAAAACCCCAATGATGTGCGCGCAGGGATCTACAAGAACCTGATTTAGAAGCCAAAAGAAAGCAAACAGAGACAACAACGAAAAGGAAAGAGTTGGTGAATCAGAAGTGAGTATAGAAAGACCTTGAAGAGATAGGAGAAGGTAGGATCGTCACAGCCGCCAAGAGGCTGAAGGTTGGTGAGGTTCTCAAGGTCGGCGGCGATCATGAGCATGTAGTTCACCATCTTTGCAACGAATCAAAGCTCGCTCTATCTCTCAAAAAAGTGTAAAGAAAAGAAGTCTGTCCGACTAAAGAACAGGACCTGTCATTCATTCTCTTCCCATTTTCGTCAAAAAAATAAAAGCTGTGTTGTCCCGTGCCACAGCGCACAGCCCAGTCCAAATCATCTGTTAGTGCTTCAAGTTTATTGAATTTTATAACATCCTGTAATATTTATGTTTGACATTATATAGCCAACACTCAAATTGAGTTATAAAATATCTTCTTTTTGCTACGTGAGCATAAGGCACTCGGATGTTCTGAGTACAAGAAAAGAAAAGGCAAGTTATACAAGACTTGGAGGGAAGTAGTTAAAAAAAATAAGTCAGAGTTAGCCCTTACAGTGGAACTGGTCAGATATTAAAAATTTTGGCAGGATAAGATAAGGATAAAGGAAACCCTTTAAAGTACGACAAGGTAGTCGGTTAGTGTTTTACGAGGGTTTATTGTCATACTGGCACACTTTATTCTCCACGTAGGAAGTCTAATTTGTCTTTTCTAGTTTGAGAGTTTTTTTTATTGGTCAGGTGTGCGGAAACAATCCAACAAGAATGTCAGACCCGGTAGGATTGTCATATACACAAGGTAGCAACGCCAGAACTCCTAGCCCACATAGCGACCAGTAGAGCTGATATGTTGCAGCCTATCAAGTATTTAGTAGAGCTGGGTTCCATATCAGGTATATTCTTTGTCCCTATTTTCTTTCCTATTTTTCGTTATTTATTTATTTATTATTATTATTTATTATCATTATTTTATTATTCGTATTTTGTATTTGTATCTTTGTTATTTGAATTATTTGTAGCTATTTTATTTGGTTTTTGTTTTATTCTATTTCTTTATGTACTTATTTAATTTTATTTACCTCCCCTCTTAACATATCAGTTTTCATCTGCATCATTTTTTATTGTCACATCTGCATGTGGGTCTACCGAAAACATCCTCTCTACTATGTAGGAGTAAGACTGCGTACTATCAGACCTCCCCAGATCCCACTTCATTGCGAGATTTCAAACTGGGTGATGATGATGATGATAATGATGATTTATTAATGATAAATCATGATGTCCCATCCTTTATAAGGATATCCAAATACTTTGACAATTTTCTTTTATATATTTTTAAAAGAATTCACAAAAATAGAAATCAACAATCTTGGTACGTGTCATATAAGATATTGATTGACATGTAAGAAATTGAAGGGAAAAAAATAAATACAAATAAAAGTTTTTTTACACATGATTTAGGTAGTAAGTGTATATTAGTTGGTTATATGTGGATAGATTTCCCTGGTAGCAAAATATACATTAAAAAAATCCTAAATGTAAGTATGTTAATTGATGCTTTTAATTTGAATGAAGGTAACTTCTTTGATATAATGAATTGGAGGATAAATATATGTATTCATTTCTAGAACAATTAATGAGGAGAAAATTTATAAATATTATCATTTTGAGATAGCACATCAATTATGTATTTGGGAATATTTAGTTTTTTAACTTAGGATCTAACTTTGACAATGATAACTAATTCTAATCGCTACAAACCTTATTGAGGTGGATGTTAAGAGGTATATTTTTCAGTAGAATTTTGAAGTCACCAATAATCTCTTAACCAATGAGATTCCTATCTCTTGTGTTATACGTAGTGGAGTACGCTTTATTGAACACAAAATTTTAATCATAGGATCTTGAAATGCTTATATAGATAAATACATGTATTGAATTTATCAGAGATATAGTTAACTCTAAGGGTTGTTGAAAAATGCTTTAAACAAGTGTTAGAAGTTTGTCACATTATTGAAAAAATATCGACTTACACATCAAGGAGTCTATTAAACAAAATTGCCTTATTGCTCGGTTTATACCTATTATGGCTACTAGTAAGCCCAATTCAATGCCTTTTTTATGAACAATGTGATGAACTGCTACTCGTGATTGTTCTTTTTCAATACTAGAGTGAAATACAATTTTTTGTTTAGGTTTATCAATTGGTATGGAAGCATTCCCTAGATATTCCTGCCAAAATTATATGAAGGATATTGTACTTTCAAAGCAAAGTACCAAACGAAAGCATATGAAGACATTTTCTCTCTAAGCCTCTTGTTCTTTTAGCATAAAAATATGACTACAAACAAGATTTACAATTGGAGATTCCAGTATAGGTGAGAAAATTCTTTAAAGGGGCGTTTTCAATCCAAAATGCATTACATTCCGCTTATACTAGCCGAATAGGACAATAAAAGTAAATTTGTGCCTATCTTTAGGATCTATTTGGACCACTAAAATCTAGATTTCATGTCAAATTTTGAAAATATTTGTGCATTGTATAATCTTTGAAGCAAATCATTTATGTTTGGAATAAGGTACTTAATCAATTTTAAGGCCATATTAAGAGTTTGTAGTTAATAACTGACCCTGACCTCGATACTCCCCTCTCTTTTTCAAAATTCTTGTTTATATAAAAAGTTACACAACTCCATGGAGATCTTGACATAAAGATTGACCTTTTCCTTAACAAGTCATTTCTCTCTTTTCTACAAAATTGTTCTAATTCTTTGTTCATCTAGATAGGTCTAGCTTTTGTAGGATTTGTTTTTCATCCACATCCTTTCATAAGGTGAATCCACGATGTGTTGTGTTCTATTCCAAAAGGTTTTTGGCAAATCAGAACATATTTCACTTTTGATGATTTTGTGTAAATTTCTAATTTTGTTGTTTGTTTGCTCACATTGTAACTGGTTTCTATTCTCTTTGTTACGACATCATTCTTCAAATATGTCAATTGTTTTTTGTTTTTGTACTGATGATGTTGTTAATTTTCGTAAATGGAATAGGCTTTGATTAGGTTGATGTTCCTAGTTTTAGACTTTTCTATGAAAGGAAAGCACAATTTCTTGTTGTTGATTTTGTTGAGATACTATCATGGCTCATAAAGTAAAAGGAAATACAAAACCTAAGATTACTATATGCATATCTTTAAAGAATCTAAATGTGTAAAAATCAAGCATCGTTATGTTAAACCTGACAAAAAAGTTCCTACATACTCCACGTGTAAAATCAAAAAGGTGATCTACCTTATAGAGTGGGGACTTAATCTGTGGAAGCCTAACCAATTTAAAGCCCAATTTACAATAAATTTGCCTTATTACCTAGTTTATACCTATTATGAATACCAGCAACCCTGGTTTATTGCTTTTTTTATTAACAATTGTAGACAACAAACCTTCCTTTTTCTAAACTCAATATTTGACAAAGCAACTCATAAAAAGGCTAAATGGAGACTTTTTTAGGTTAGAAGAGAAACATTTAGAACTCCTAGAAGAAGTCCATAACATTGACTTTTTATTCGTAAACTAACTTAAGAATGAGATTAGAACTAATAGGATCTTGAAAAGAGTTATTAAAAAGGTTATAAAAAGATTAAAAGCCAAATTAGAGATCTTAAGTAGACTTTAAGGATGTACTTATAATTTACCCAATTTGAGTCTTGAAGCCTCTTTGCAAAAGTGAGCCTTATCCTTTTTCCTTTAAATGAGCCTTTAATTGTGATTTAAGTGAGATCCTTTGAAAACTTAAACTTTATCCTTAATTATCCTTAGAGCCTATCAAAGGTTTTTACTTGTTCCCTTTTAGTTGATATTTGCGCTTCCCCCATTAGATTGTGATTTATGTGAGATACTTTAAAAACTTGGTGTTTATCTTTAATTATCCTTAGAGCCTATTTAAGCTTTCTACTTGGTCCCTTTTAGTTGATCCTTGAGCTTCCCTTAATTAGGATTGTGATTTAGGTGAGATCCTTTAAAAACTTAAGGTTTATCCTTAATTATCCTTAGAGCCCATCAAAGCTTTCTAATTGTTTTTGCTTAGTTGATCCTCGTGCTTCCCCCTATTGACATTAGAGCCAAGTGTCCTAGAGAGGGTAAAGATTGAGTACTAATTCTATTGATTTAAGTTTATTGACTTCTGTTTAATGGGGGTAGGTGATCCGGATAGTTGTGCCCAAATAGAGGCATGTAAGTCTGCTAGTTTAGTCAATTCATAATCGAGGGAGCTAATATTCTTAGAAAAATGGATTTCTTTACAAGATCTAAATATATCTCTAGTCCATCCTCCTTTAGTACCAACAATATGATCATGAATAATGATGAGGTAATGATAGAAAACTTTGAAAAATCTATAGATAATTGAGAGATTCCTAAAGTGCAAATTGATTAAAATTTAAACTTATTCAAAAAATGGACTTCACCATAAAACTGAAAAACGTGATATTCCTTTGTCAAAGCACTTGGAAACTGTCCATTTGTTAACCCAAAGATCAATAAACAAATACAAATAAAAGGTTTTAATTACATCCATATAGGATTAGTTCAAGTGGGAGTGAAGCCCCTGGCAAAAGAAGGATTAAAAACTTCCATTCTTATGGTTCTAAGAGACACTAGGTTTTACGACTTTCAAGTTTCCCTATTAAGTTCCAAGAGTCTAGTCTTTGCATTAACCCAATATCATTTGATTGCTATCCAAATTTGACGATCTCTCTTATAGACAAAAACATCTTCATGATGATCAATTCTTACCCTAAATTAACCTCCATTCTTACACCAAAATGATTAATTCTTACCCTAAATCAACATCAAACATAGAAGAACACAATGAAGATCAAACTAAACAAAAACATACAAAATAAATCCTAAAGCACATCAATAATAATCTATTATGCAAGAAACACATGCCAAATAGTTAGGAAAAACATAAACTAATGCATAACTATCAACTTCCCCACACTTTAATCTTTGCTTATCCTCAAGCAAAATAAACACAACCAATCAATTTCATCACTTCATTTTCACAAAGATCAAGGCATACAATCCCTCAAATTTTATCTAACTCAAATATCAAGTTAGTACATATATCATGACTACTTTTCATTAGTGTACATAAGCAAACTCAACATATGGCACCATCACTCAAAGATAAGTATAGATGCAAAATGGATCTTCCTCATAGTTTCACTCATTTCTCTCAAGTGTTTCATGGTTAATGTTTCACTTAAACTTTGTATAGGAAACTACACTACCATAGGCTTGCTAATACACCAATTCTCCTCTACAATGATTGCATACATAAATAGATCAAAAGGACTTGTTTCATGTTGTAATATGGTAAAGGTTAAGGTAGGTAAAACAGGTAAAGTTAACATAAGCATTCACAAAGTAAAAAATAGGTAAAAGGGATAACAAAACATAATTCCAAGATATAACCCCTACTGGACTCAACTAATTGGGTTAGAGTATTTTGACGCTAAGAACGTACATAACAACATCATTAGGAGCCAAGAACACTTGTTCATGCACAAGTTCATGTGTCAAACAGTGTTTGACAAATAAGTGTTTGACAAAAGAACTTTTCATGTTGTAGTGCATGCATCATAGCATCCCAGTTTGCACAACCACCCACATCTTTAACGCCATTATTGCTACTCGAAAGAAGAGGAGCAATAACTTAGGAATGGGCTAATTGGTTTTGGCCATAGCTAATAACTATAGAGTTGAGTGTAACAGATTCATAGCCTATTGTCCTGAATTTATGAACCATCATCATCTGTGGCGAGCCGAAATCCAAAAATCCTATAATATGGAACTTTAAGATATTAGTGCCAAGACGCATATCAAGGGTAGGACTGGTCAAGCAAGTTTAAGTGCTTAACAATAACAAGAAGAGGATTTGACCAGTATGGAATCCGAGGAAGAAGAAGAAATAGAAGAACCGGGCTAGAAGAAAGTATTGGATACACTTACTAAGAACTCCAGAAGGATGAAGGAGATGGCCTGAACTCAACAATGTCAAAGCCAGGACATACATCATATCCATCATTATTTTGAGGCTGAAGGCGTTCAATTGCCACCTCCAACACCATAAGGCCTTGTTCTAATCTTCTTTCTTTTTAAATTTAGTCATCATTTTTATTTTTGTTTTTTGTTTTACTTTAATTTATGTTTCTTTTTTCCTTATGTGTTTGTTTGTCCCCTTGTCACATTCACGACAATGTGTTGTTCAAGTGTGGGGAGGGTTATGTGGTTTGCTTTGAATGTGATTTTTCATATTGTATGATAGTTGTTAGGTTGCATTTTATGAATTGTGTGAATATGTCAATGGCTTAGATGGATTGGAACTAATTTAATTTTGAACATAGTCTATTAGGTTGTTAAGAATCATTAGCTCGCAAAATTAGTGAACTGGGGTCTTTGGTTAAATATGCAGCTTAATTAGGATTTAGTGTGAGTTTTTCACCATGCAAATTGTCACATTCATTCATAATTTGAGGCCTTTTGACTTAAGTAGCTTTACTAGTATTTTTCATGGAAACAATAGCTAAAGTAACAAGGTAGGCAATTAAAAAGGTCATGTTTGCTAAATTAATAAGTATTCTGTTGGTCTTCGAGTTACGAATAGAGCTAGTAGCCATTTGAGAATGTGATATAGCTGAGTAACCGGATCGACACGCATCACAAATGTGTGCCTTCGACTAAAAAGCCTATAATAATGCTCCAACCAAGCAACTTAAAAAAAGGAATTAGTTGAGTAACCAGACTGACATTCATTACCAATGTTTACCTCCGCGTATAAAAGACTAAGTCCATGTTCACAAAAAGTAAATTAAAAAAAGTGTTTTTGAATAAAAATCTACCGAACTTGTAATAGTTGACTTTTTATGAAAACGTACTTAAGAGTAGTTATAGAGTATGAATGACTAAAGAATTATTAATGTATGTGTGCAATAGGAAAGGGTAAACAGTTTAACACATGAGTATGGATTAATATGTATATGTAGTTCAAAGGCCCAAGACACGGATTTGGCATGTTAATGATTGAAATGACTCGAATGATTTGTTTGAAATTAAGTTGATTTCATAAAGCTGAAGCCATTGTCTCATTACTGCAATGTGTGCTGTGTGAATTTCTTTATGTTCATTGTTTTTTTTTGCTTGAGGAAAAGAAAATGTTTAAGTGTGGAGATGTTGATAAGTATGAATTACATCATGCTTTAGGGCTTAGTTTGATATGTATTTAAGTGTTAACTTAATCGTTTAGTATGTGTTTAGGCTAGAATTGTGTTAGTTTGTTAATTAATTGTGTTTAAGTATTTTTATGGGTTAGTGAAGTCTTTGAGGTACCTTGATGTGTTTGTTAATGTTTTAGGGTCAACATCGAAGAATGGAGAAGTTTTAGAGACACTCGGGCTGAAACAACGACCCATAATCCGGACAGAAGCAATAGAGTCAACCCACGATCGTGGCATATGAAGCCCAGGACACAACCTATGATCATGGCTTTCTTTCCATGGTCATGAAAGAAGGGTCAAATGTGGCCTATGATCATGGCTTACAAGGCCACGATTGTGGCCTGCGTTGGGCAGATGCACAGACACTTAGAAAAGTCAAGTTTTGAGGGAGTTTTTGGACTTTCTTACCTTTAAAAAACCCTAGGGATGCCTAGAACACAAGAGGTATATAAAGAATAAGACAAAGAAGATGAGAGCTTTTGCATCAGCCACCATTGAGAAACCCTAGGGAGAGTTTATCGAGAGATTGAGAAAGAGAAGAAGGAAGAGAGATGTGGGGAAGAAGCCGATAGGAAGAGAGATCCATTCAGATCTTATTTTCGATGTATTTTCAATTTTATTAATGTATAGAATTGGAATAACCGTTGATGATAGCATTTTGTGAATGTTAAGGATGTCTAAACTCACCTTTGGGTTGTTTTTATCTTTGATTTAATGAAATTCTGATTGTTTTATGTTATTTGGATTCATTGCGATTGATTTATGAGATTATATAATTCAGTAATAGACTGAGAGGGTGAATAAAAAAATTAAATTGGGTTAGCGAGAGTTAGTAATAAGAACGAGAAATCAATCAAATCGATAATTGTATGAAGAGAGATCTCACATAGGTTCCTAGTAGTCTATTAGAAAAGTTCAAATCCAATTAGGGTTTGGATAGATTGTTAATTGAGAGATTGCAATTTTCCATAATCTGACTAGGGTTTATAATTTAGGGTTAATGGTTATAACTTGAGAGAGAGTAATCAACCCTAGGATCATCTAGGACCAATGATCCAATACTTTAGTGCTAAAGATAGGTAAAAATTTCCCTTTATCTCAATTGATAGTTCTTTAGGTCGATTCTTGAATATGTGGGTTGCAATTGCTAATTTATTAATATTTCGTTATTGATTCTTAATTGAATTACCTAATTGAATTGCATTCCTATTTTAGTTTTGTTACATTTTGAATATTGCGCATTACTTTGGCTTTAAGTTTTAGGATTGGATTAAACCTCCTTTTGGAATCGACATCTTAGGTACTACGTGAACGACCCGTATGCTTAGGAATTATCAAGGTTAAATATTAAAACTTACACATATCAGAAAACCATGATCACTAAACTCCTCACTTTAAGGATGAAACTAGTTCTATTAGAAGTCATACATATAGCATAAAGGGAATATGTCTTATCAATTTATTGGTACCTTAATTTCATCGTCATCTTATATATTTATCTATTACTGAAATAGTCAATATCAAAATTCTCAAATGTAGCAATATCCCTCCTCATATATTTGAATTTAGGTTCTAAACTAAATTTCCACCATAAAAAATGTTGTGCACCTTCTATATTGAGCCATCTAAACCTGTATAACAACCATTAGACAATGACTCGAGCACAAATTGATCATAAGAAAATGAGTTGTATGTAACATCCCACTCCCACCGAACCCGAACCCGATATCTACAGTGATATCCGAATCCGTACCCCGCGAGGGTGGCGTGTCACATCACTTTACTTAACAAAAGTCGGTATAAATTTTTTTGTAAACTCTTACACTTATCACTCACGTGGGCCCACTTTTTCTTTTCAAATCATTTTGTCTATTTAAACCGAAAGCGAAACATGTTACAACATAATGAAATTCACAAAAACTTTTATTTGCCACTTGGGCCCATTTCTAATTACACAGTACAATCATTTCAATACAAACTTACAACTGTAATAACTGAATACAAATCAGTACAACAATTTGCGGAAAAATACAATCAAATCACTAGACA
>JANIIA010000001.1:33114151-33141214 GCA_027478495.1 Erythroxylum alaternifolium
TTTGAGGTACGATAGAAATTATTATTTCCTTTTTTAATATAAAATTTTATACATTAATTTGATAACTATTATTACATTAAAAGTATTTATCAAATATTTTCCTTTTATTACAAAAAGAATTTTTTGGGATTCTCAATTAGACGAGACCGTATATAAAGTATGGGAGTCCAGAGCGCATACACGTTATCGAGACTTTGTTGGTGCAATACGCAGGGCGACTGTATGACTGCCTTCCATTTCTGAAGAAATATGAAGTCGTTGGCTGCAATATTGGACATCACCTAAGGCAATGTCGATTTCACAACATAATTCGGCCAACAGACGTGAAGAACCCGAAGGAGAGAGTCTTCCCGTACATACGGGAGGATCTATTATCCGCCAAGAGCATGCATAGAGACTTGTAAGTATTTACAATTAACAGTTATATTCTCATCTCTTTGCTTTGATGTATTTTAATTGAATTCCCTGCCAACATTTTTATAACTTCTAATTCACTTTGTATTTCTATTGAATTTTATGTTTGAATTTTGAAATAAATATATGTGTTTCTTGTTGACAATGATAATGTTATACTGGTGCCATATATAGCTGTGGTTTTAGTTTTGTTCTTTATTCAACAGGGGGTTGATTTCATAAAAATAGGAGAAACTCTACCGAAATTTTTATAAATTCTAATTTACTTATAATTAACATTTTATTCCTATGCAAGAAAAGTCTATGGGCGTGGCACCTACACCCTGTCAACTCTTTCTACACACTCACACTAAGAAACATGACGGGGTGAAATTCGTCAACGATCATTGTAGAGAAGTCAATATATGTAAAATTTATGATTTAATATTATTAATGCTTAATAATTATCACTTACTAATATATAAACATTGCTTTCTGATAGGACCAAATACAGCAAACCATTGAACAACGGTCTCAGCAAGCAGAAAATGTTGATGAGGCTGACACTTACCTTAAAGCAGTAGGTGGTAGGGATCGTCGTGGGAGGATATTCAGCTTAGGATCATTTGCGAATACTTGTTATTTGCAATCCTCCACGTCTAGTACAGCAGCATCTGTTAGGGGGTCCATAACACTAAAGTGGAAGTGCTTGAGAGCATAGTGTAGATATTGTCGACTCAGTTGCAATAGAAGTTGGAACAGTTGCATCAGTTGCAACAGTCGATGGTAGCGCAACAACATGAATTAGCAATGTACACTCAGCTCCGTCAGGAGATAGATGAATTGAAGGGTAAGGACAGCATGTCACCGCACCAACCAGACGATCCACCATCTCCTGATCAGTAGTGTGGTTTTGGTCATTTAATTTGTATTACAGATACTTATTATTTACAGTGTAATGTTTTTATTATCAATTAAGATATTTTAATTTTTAATCATTAATCAAAATTTCTATTTAACCAAATTAAATGTATATTATAAATATTTAATTATTAAAATTATGTATAAACTATAATTTAAATATAATGATAATATATTTTTTAAAAAATTTTAAGCAATAAATTTACTGACGGAAATAAACTTCCATCGGTAGGTTTCTAAATTACTTACCGACGATAAAGGCTATATTATGTCGGTAATTCATAAAATATACCGACGGATGTTAAATTCTGTTGGTAATTGTTCAACATATTTACGGATAGAAAATATGTTACGGTCGATACATTTATCGACGGTCATAAATATTCCGTAGCTAAATTTACCTACAATTAAAGAACTTATCATCGGTAAATTTAGCGTTGGAACATATTTAACCGTCGGCAAATTTACAGACGGAACACTTGTTACGGTCAGTACATTTTCGGTATATTTACCGATGATTTATCATTTTTCAACGCTAAATTTACCGATGGTAAATTCTTTAACTGTCGGTAAATTTAGCTACGGCCGATTCTACGACGTTTTTGTCTATCGGTATATTCTATCGGTAATATGTGATATCGACGGAATATTTGTGTTTTTCGTCGGTATTTTTCGTCTCAAAATGACAGTTTTCTTGTAGTGAAACACACTAAAACACCTATCAAAATATAATATAAACTACAACAATCAATTGCTAGTCAAGTTTTTCCTATATTGGTTCTTTCGTGGCTCTTTCTTCGGGGACATGTAGAGTGATGTGAAGAAGAAGAAGAAAAAGAAGTGCACCTTCTTTTTCTCTCCTCCTACCTATTAGGATATAGGAATTTAATTTTATATCTCATTGAATACAAAATTATATATGAAATATCATATATATTAAACATATAAACAAAGCATGCAACTTATGGATTCATAAGTAAATTATATGCTTAAAAACTTCAAGTCTTGTTTGATTCTAGTTATTGATTTTCGTAATCTAAAATAATATTTTTAACTTCTTAAAAAATTAAATTAGATTAAACTTATTGATTTATAAATAAATTAAATTTCTATTTTATTTTTAAATCAAATTAAATTTCTATTCCAAATTGAAATTAATTTGATTTAAAAAAATTTCAAATCTAATTACAAACTATTTCTAATTATCCAAATTGAAATTTAATTTGATTTAAAAACTATTCCTAATTATCTTGACTCCATTTAAAATTTTAATTGGAAAAAATTTCGATAATTTATGGTTCTTATTTATTATAATTTTAAAACTCCATTTTCAAAATTTTGTAAGTAAAACATTCCAATCATAATAGAAAACTATTCCTAATCTAATTAGAAATTATCTTTTTGTAATTAGAAAACTATGTTTTAATATTTAAAAAGGAAGCTATTTTCAAAATTAAATCAAAGACTTTTTAATTTAATTAAGAAAGTCCTTAACATTATATATTTAGAAATTTATTTTTTAATTAGTTAGAAATTCTTTTCTTAATTTAAAACTATTTTAAAAAGACTAAAGAAAGCCCTTTTTTTTCAATTAGTAATGAAAATACCTTTACAAATTTAATTAAGAAAATATCTTTTTTAATAAATCAAGAAACTTACTATTCATAAGTAAATAAATAATTTCTAAAAATAGAATAGTAATCCTTTAAATAAAAAATAGTATATTTAATTCATCTCATTCAAATTGAAATAAATTAATTTAATAAAAAACTTTTCTTAATTATTTAATAAACCACTTTTTTAATTTTAAAGAGACTAATTAATTAATTTTAGTCTAATTGAAATATAATAAATTTTAATATTAAAACAACTTTTCAAAATTTTAAATAGGAATCAATTTAATTATTAACCTAAATCTAATTAAGAAAAATAATTAATTTAATATTAAAATTAAGATCTTATTTTAACGAAAATAATCTTATTATATTAATTTACCTGGCATAGTCTAGTCACGAAAGATAATATTTTTTAAATCTTCGCTTTATTTTAATTATTGATTTGATAACTAATTTTATTTAATAATTTAACTTTTGAAAATTTGAACTAAATTTAAAAAATATTCCAAATAAATCCCTCTTTTGAAAATTATTTTCAAATAATTAAAAAACACTTTTCTATATTGATCAAGAATTTAAACAAATTTAACCTCAATTAAACTAATTTAATTAAAGAAAGGCTTAAAATACATAAAGTTAAAAATAAAATTTGATTCGGATGGCGTTTCGCATCAGAGGCTTAAAACACATAAAGTTAAAAATAAAATGCGATGCGGACGGCGATTCCATCAGACGCTTAAGATACATATCTTGCAAGCGCCTTGTCGTTTTCCTAGTTTCTACTTTCTAGTTTTCTTCGACGCCTCTGCCTGGTGCGCTACTTGCTCCTTCCGCCTTCCATGCTCTCCTATCTCGGGCTTCTGACTTCTTCTCGCATCACAAGTAAGCACTAGCCTTTTCGTCTAAGGACAAATCTTACCCTTGCTAGTGGCGACAATCGTCGCTAGAAAAGGGTAATTCACCATTGGCCATGTAAGCCACTAGTGAAACTCTATTATGCACATTCAAAAACACTACTTAAGATTCCCAAAAATCAACATAAACATGAAAGAGAATTTCCAGAAATCTCAAAGGTTCGTGGAGATGTGATTTTCCAAAACCTAATTTTTTTCATATCTAAATTCAATCCATAGTGGGAGCACATGAACATGATGGGTTTTCTAAAAATAAAGGGAATATGCATAGAATTTAATTTTATAAAGCATAAAAGCAAATGGTACATCCATGTTAAATCCATAGCAAAAAGGAATTAAAGATATTCATAACAATTAGCAAAGGGAGCAGAACGCCTGCGAGGTGTGTTAATTGTTTTTACAGAAAGCTTAAACAAAAGCGTGGGAGGCATCATAGAATTCTCATAAAACGATAAAACTAACCCTAGTTATTATCAATGCACTATTCAATATTAGGTAAATCATTCAAATAATTAAAATTTTAAGCCTTAATCTTTACCAAATCAATAATAATAAAGCAAATTTAATCAACTTATTGGATTAAAGTCTGTTTTGACACCAAAATCAAGATGAGATTCGATCAAGCGCGTAGTGAAATAATTACAAAATAATTTTTTTAATTTCTTATAATTTTATAAAATAATTAATACGTAAAACATAATAAAGTATGAATTGTAATTTATACTTTATTATTAAGATTGATCATTTTTTTTTGTCATTTCTCTTAAACTGTTTTTAAAATAGACTTATCTTAACTACCATAATCGCACAAGTATTCAGCCTCTAATAATATTTACATAATGTATTGAGAGAACTCTACATCTATGGTAGAAAATGTTAGGTAAGAAGTGCTAACTCTCTTAAAGCCTAAATATATTATAATAAGTTTCAAACATTTTAGTCATTTAATTAAAATAGAGTTTTAATTTTAATTAACTAGAATTACAAATAATTGTAATTAAATATCAATTATGTCCAAATATGATTTAATATCTTATATTAATCCTTATTTATTAAATATCTCTTATTTATTCATAAAGCTTTTCAAAGCTTTTTAATCAATTCCTTTTCTCTTTTCAACTTGTTCTTTATGTGTGATTCATTAGTTTTTAAATATGTTCACAATAAATATAAATTATAACTTTAAATTATATTTAAGATTAAATAAATTAAACTTTTTAAATTTATTTTTAATTATCTAATTAATTAATTTGTACTTTAGATCAAACTTAACGTCTATCAACACTTCATAACAACCCAAAATTTTAATAATGTCAACGTAGTTTTGACTAACTTTTTTATGTATGAGTTTTTTTTATAATTCAACCGTTTCATCATACAATATTCCTATAAGACATAGTGCATGAAAATAATATATACCTTCTTTGACCATAATAATATTAGTTCTCAACTATTAGTAATTGATTATATTAATGATATTTGTAAACCTTTTACAAAGTGTCATATTACTTTGATCAATAATTTTACGAATCAATACTAATCAAAAACAATGAAACATTCTCTCTAATCATTCTATAGTGATGAATCTTATATTGATTTCTATTTTCATATAGTTCATATTATATCCAATGTTTACTGAAATACTCTTGATTAAATTAGGTCATAAGTAATATCAAAACATAAAAATCCTTAAACGAGATACTTTGATATTCTCAAGTTAAAGGATCACTTATATAATCATCACAATAGAAATTTTCATAAATATATAAGTAATTTATTTAAGAATCTTCATACTTTAATATATGAGATCAATTACTTCCTTTATAAGAAAGAAATATAACGTATGCTAGTCTTTTTCACATTTTATTAACATTCAAGCTTAATATAATAATAACTAGGAAGAATTTAGGAATCATACATGAATATAATATAAATTTCATTTATAATATATATTTAAATCTTATAGACTTGATCCTATAAATCTAAATGTTTATAAAATAAAAAATGTCTTTACATAATTATATTATTAAATTACAACCAACCGATTAATTATTGCAGGAATTGTTTATTTTATATAAGGTGTACTTCAAATTAACTAGGCGTTTGGTTTGAGCACGAGGTTGGCTATAGATATGAGTATAATAGTAAAAGGGGATGGAGATGGGTATGAAAAATAAAAAAATGATGTTTGGTTTGTAACTTGGGTTTCTGTATTAATATCAATAATATTGTTTGATTTGTTGCATTAATGAGAATGAAAGATAATATAATATCATTTTTACCCTCAATAAAAGTGAAAATAATTTGCCCTTTATATGTTTATTGGGACTATCTCCATATGTTTAACTTACAGAAAAAAATTTAATCAGTTCCCATATGAAGGCGCAGAACAAAAATTTCTTTCGTTGATGAGACGCGATAAGGCAGGATGGGAGATCGTAAGGAATAGGGATGACAATTTTGGCCCGATCGGCTCGCTCGGCCCAGCCCAGCCTGTTTTTGGCCCAGGTTGGCCGGGTCATATGCGGGTCACGGGCCGACCATGGTCTGCCCTGACTGAGCCACCGGCTGAACGTGGTTGGCCATCGCGGGCCAAGACCCCGTAGCCCAGGGCCTGCCCTCGACCCGACCTGACCCGACCCATTAACATCCCTAATAAGGAATTGAGAGGTAATAAAGAAGTAAAGAGGATGTTAGGCAAAGGCTAGGGATAAAAGAGTAAAAAATAAACATGATAAAAACTTAGATTGGAATGAAAACTCGATACCCTTCCCCCTTAGTGGGTTTAGTAGATTTCCAAATTTAATGAGATAAATCCATTTTCCTAAAATTGAAAACTCCAAAGCAAACACTATGTTTTACAATTATTCTATTCCTTCGTTCCCTTACCCTCAAACCACCCTTAATTGTAATAAGTCAAGAACATTATGTATTAGCGAACTTCTTTTTGTTAATACTTTAATTGCATTAATTGTTTGTCTTAACGAATAAGAAAATCTCTCTTAAGTCGTATTTTCTTGGAAACTTTTAATTGCATTAAATTGAAGATAAAACATATGTCGAGTCTAAGAGATAAATTTCCTCCTTTTATTTGATAATTTATTAGAAAGAAAGGCAGCAACGGGGGTAAGCAACGACTTGGCTTGGTGCTGGAGTTCACCAAAATTATAGCCGTCTCGGTTCCAATGAAACTATTAAATCCTTCATTTTCTTCTCTTATTAATTTCCCAGTCTGGAAAGTTGCAGTTGGGAGATAGAGACCGAGGTTTCCATGTTCGGATTTCCATCAAATGGCCTCTTCTTCTTCTCATGACAGTCACAAAGCGCCCATTCCTCTCCCTGGTAATTTCTTCTCATTTCATCTTTCCTTTACTAATTCCGCCACTATTTATCCCGCAAGCTTCGGTTTTTGTTGATTCTCCTGCAATCTATTAATGATTTTTCATGATACCCTTTTGGTCACTGATTATAGATCTCTACCCAGACTTATTTTCAATTGCTAGTTTATTTCGGCTATGGTTGCTTAGTCCTTGTTGTTGAAGCGTTGGATATAATGTTCGATTGCTTCCTCTGTTTATTTTTCGTTGCCTTGTGATTTAATCTTGTTAGATACTCTTCTGTGTTTGTGCTTTTTTTGGGGCTGAGTTGTTTTGTTTAATGTTTCAGGGAGCAAACCCTTAGACCATGAAGGCCAATCTTCGTTGGTCCCTGTTCATATTGTCACTGAGGCGTCTCAACTTCCACCCGAATTCCTTAACCCTTCGCCCGATAAGGAATTAGTTGTTGGTTTTGATTGTGAGGGTGTCGATCTCTGTCGCCATGGAGCTTTGTGTATCATGCAGGTGCTTTTCTTTTCCTTAAACTGTTCAACACCAAGAATCTACTCTAAGTTATTTTTTCGGGATTTCATACTTGTTCCTGACAGTGGATGTTTGTTTGTGGCAGCTTGCTTTTCCAGATGAGATATATTTGATTGATGCAATTAATGGCAGAGAGGGGATTGTGAAAGCGTGTAAGCCTGCACTTGAATCTAGTTACGTCAAAAAAGTTATTCACGACTGCAAACGCGACAGTGAGGTCTCTATTTGATTTCTTGTACCTTTTCCTGCTTTATAAACTGTATCATCTCCTTTTTATGACAGCCTTGTTTCCATATTTGATGATACTACTGCAATATTACAGGCGTTGTACTTTCAGTTTGGCATCAAGTTGCAAAATGTTTTTGACACCCAGGTAAGCTTCTTTTCTGTTAGCTAACACAATAGTTGCGGGTCTTGGGTTGCATTTCTTTTCACGCTTATATAAGCTAGTGTTTAACTTTCATGCATCAATATCGGGTCAGCAATAATTAAAAGGTTTTGATTATGTGATTGACACAGGTTTCAATAGTAAATTTTCTGTAGGTGTAACAGAACTAATCTACCATAGGAATACCTTTCTATTGTTTTAATACTTTAGCCAATGACTTGGGTATGTTGTTAGCTTTGTGCAAGCATTTATCTAGCAACTAATTCCAAAGTTGACCCTGTTCTCAATTTTGTTTTTGATGGCTTGCTTCAGCATATCTTTTATGTCTCTGCTGTGCTAAAAACTAAAAATACTGGTCATCAACTAATCTATCGTGTTGATGTTATAATAAATCACAAACTAATTATGATCTTCTTCCCTTAGATTGCTTATTCTCTTATTGAGGAGCAAGATGGAAGGGCCAAATCCCCAGATTATATCTCATTTGTCAGCCTCCTTGCAGATCCACGATATTGTGGTACTATATATGTCCTGGTATTTATTGGATTTTTTTTTCAATTTTACAATTTTACAATTTCTGGAATGTGCTTATAAGTTTTTGAATGGTGTTGTTTAGGTATTAGTATTTGTAGACATTTTGAAGTTCTCCTGTCCTTTTATAAATATCTCCATGCAGGTCCTTGGTTAGTGACTTTTTCATTCATCTTATTTCTTGTTAAATATTTGAACTTTTTATTGCTTGTAGTATAACTTCAGTGATGCAGGAGCATCCAGCCCAAAGCCCAAGAACTCTATTTTTCTTATTCCTAATTAGGGTGAAGTTTCCTGCTATTTGTAATATTTGTGTTATTTAATTTAGATATTCTTTTCAATAAGGTATACTTGGTTTTCCTATTATCAATAGGTAATCTTGTAGGCCATGTTTTTCTTATTTTGGCTAGGGTTTTTAGTAAGACATAAATAAGGCCTTTGCTGGAGATATACAACATCCTTTGCATTTCAGTTTATCATTAAGGTGGTTTTTGTTACAAATCTCAATTGTCCCAACCACAATCTATCCTAATGGTAGTGTAATTTGTTGAATTTCATTCCTGAACCCTTTTCGCTACATCATTGAGGCTCTAACATTCCTAATGCAGGCATATCTTATCAGGAGAAGGAAGAGGTCCGTCTCCTCCTTCGACAGGTTAGATTAAACATCTCAGACATATTGTGTAATAACTTAGTGGTAGCTTTTCATTTTAATGTTAGAAATGCTCAAGTGCTTCAACTTTGATTATAAGATAGATGTGATATTGCTTTTGTGTGCCAATATAATAAATTGTTCCACCACAGAGATTGGCTTTTCTACATAGCCATATATGGATAAAAGTTCTTTAACTGTGATCGAATTGTTGTAACAAACTTTTTAACCAGTAATATGAAATAGAGAAAGGCAATGAACCATGAAAACATTGCCTGAAAACCTTAAGGAAAAATATTGAAATGCTTAATGTTTGTCAGTGATTTTGATGTGGGCTGTCCTTACATTAATATGAAGTTATATCCTGATACTCATGGTTACTTATTTTATATCGAAGAGTTAGTAAAAGTATTGCCAGTTAATTAGGTCTCACATAACTGAAACTTTAATCCCATGATCCTTCATCTTGTTCTTTCTGACATAGCCCTGTATTAATTTTATGATCTGCAGGACCCTAACTTCTGGAAATACAGGCCTCTTTCTGAATTAATGATCCGTGCAGCTACAGATGATGTTCGATTTCTTCTTTGCATCTATCGTAAGATGATGGAGAAGCTGAACCCAAAATCAATATGGTATCTTGCTGTCCGTGGGGCACTTTATTGTCGATGTTTCTGCATGAATGACAACGACGATGCCTATGCTGATTGGCCATCTCTCCCTTCTATTCCAGGTATTATATATAAATGAAGGCCTTTACTCTACATGGTATATCGTTTTATTGTTACATCATGAGCTAAGGGCCTGTTTGTTTCTATTTATGTTTTTGGTTTTTTTTGTTTTTTGTTTTTAAATTCAGTAAAAAAAGCTTGTTTGCTTGATTTTATGGTTTTTGTTTTTTGTTTTAGTTTTTCTTAGTTTTCATAAATTTTGAAAACCATAAAAAGTGATTTTGATTTTCTGTTTTTGTTTTTTTCATAATATGAGTTACTATCAACTAAATATATATTATTTAATTTTCTAATATTAATTATTAATAATATTATAAATAATTTAATTCAATATTATATATTTAATTATTAATAAGAATTGTAAATAATTTAATTCAGTTTTTTATAATTAATTTAAATATTAAAGGACCCTTAAGTTATTGGTTTGTATACATCCTTAATCTCCTGCAACTTTTTTTGTTTGTCTAATTTGATTTCTATTACCAGAAGAAACAGATTTGTCAACAGTGGAAAGAAGATGCTTTACTTTTAAGTAGATTGCTAATCATTCTGTAGTTTGTATTCATAGATGAACTTACATTGGAGAGCAATCCTCCCGAGGAGGAAATCCTTTCAGTCCTTCATGTTCCTCGAGGAAAGATGGGATGTGTTATCGGAAGAAGAGGAGCTTCCATTTTGTCAGTCAAGGAATCTTGCAAGTATTACTCTCAACTCAGATGTGCACCCAATCAATCCTCATTGGTCACTTCCTTACACATATGAAATTTGATCCTCTGGTTTATAATACCACTATGCTTTCCTGACATGTATACTTTTCAGTGCTGAAATTGTCATTGGAGGTGCAAAGGGTCCACCTGACAAGGTAAGAATAGTTTAGATTGTGATATTGTTGTTGCCTTTGAAATTAAACTCATAGGACTATATGAGGTTTCTTGAACTCTGTTTTTAATAGCGCAACTTCAAGAGAAATAAAATGTTCTTTGCAAACCTAAGAAAGTCACGCCATCAAAATTTTCTTCAGAAAGTTATCTGAGATATGATAAAAAGACATAAGGTAGGTTTTCGAATATCAAAATATTTTTTATAGTAGAGCTTTTAATCTGTAAACATTGAGCTTAGACTTGGTTTCATAAAACACAAATATATTTAGGTAGAACTTTTAATCTGTAAACATTGAGCTTATACTTGGTCAGATTTTTAGCCGCATGATGCTGAATATTATTATTATTATTTGTAGGTTTTCATAATTGGACCACTGAAACAAGTGAGGAAAGCAGAAGCCATGCTAAGAGGGAGGATGTTAGATGTATGATCCATCAAATTTCACATAACAATAAAAATCGCCAACAAAACAAAATGTTCAGGAATTATTCAGGTCTATGTGCATGATGATGATTATTAGCTCTCTTCAGAAGTTACAAAGTTTTCATGAAATTACCGTAATGCTGTCAGAGATAGCTTTCATTAAAAATGATTTTGAAAGGAAACCTCAATGATTGTCGCACACCTTCGATGGGTCTGATTTGAAGTTTTGACAATTCGTCTATTGGAATAGAATCGTGCCATTACATGAACGATGAAGAGAGAAAAAAAAAAAAACAGAAGAGTTGGGAGAGAAGAAGAGTCAGAGAGAGTGATATATTTATTGCCATGGAGCCGTTACACAATATCTTTAGTACAATATGATAACCAATATTTGGAAAGCACGTGTCCAGGTTGTAGGACCGTTAAAAGTCTTATTCATAAAATTTAGCTTCCGGAAATTGCTTTTGAAGCTCCAACAAATATCCCCACGTGGTGTCCTCACTCGTACCATCTGGCCACTGTGTGTTGCCGGTTTGTTGTTAACTCTAACCATATTTTTTTAATGGACGGGCCTTGCTCGAGGCCCAATCGGGTCCAAGGTAACTCAAAAGTTTGGTTTGGCTCAATTAGAAATGAATTTTTTAAAATTTTAAAATAAAAAAGGAAAATAATGTTTGATTTTTGAAAAAAATGCTCTTTATTTGGCTTCACTTGTTGATTTCAAATTTGGTCCAACCAGGCTCGAGCCAGTTTGCTAAACCTAATGGTGAGTATTGTTTGTATGAGTGTAACTTTAGTAATATTCACTTTTCTACTTCAAATTCTCAGCTAACCATTCACTTTTTAACTTGTTACTTCTTGGGTGTTGGGCTCTTTTTAGGTGGAACTTTGTCATAACAAGCGCGGTTTCTCTATGCCTTAAAGTTTGATCTACAGTTAAGAATTTAGAATCTCCAACTAAATATGGAACATGAATTGGTGGGAATGCCCATATAAAACCTTAAATGGGGTTGAATCACTATTTGAATAATTAGTAGTGTTGTATTACCATTTACTATTCTATCAAAGGAATCTATTCACTCCATTTGTGTGGAGTTTTCTCACAAAAACACCTTAAATGAGTTATCAAGATCTTATTATTAACTTTTATTTGTCCATTTGTTTGAGGGCAATAATTGTTGAGTATTTTAAGCTAACCCTTTGTAACCTAAATAATTCTTACTATAATTTACTAAAAAAGATTGGATCCCTATCACTTATAATAGCTTTAGGAATGCCATGCAATTTAAAACCATGCTTAATGAGGGGTTAGGCTATATTCGAGATTGAGTAGGGATGCTTCAAGGTAATGACGTGAGTATGTATGGTGAATCTATCAACCACCACTAGAATCACTAAATTTCCTTTAAACATCGGAAATCCCTTAATGAAATTCAAGTTGAGCTCCCTTCAACTTCCCTCTAGAATGGACAAAGGTTAAAATAGTCCTAGGAATGTTGAAATGTCATATTTGTTTATTAGCAAAACAAGGAAAGTTTAATGTGATTCTTTACATCCTTAGTGAAGCTCTTCTAATAAAGAAGGTTTTGCATCTCCTTGGTGGTAGTTAACACCTCAGAATGACTTTCAGATGCTTCTTTATGCCCCATCTTGATTAGTTTTGTTCTTAATTATGGATTAAACCTAATTACTATCCTTCTCTTTCACTTTAAAATCCTTCTCTCCGCCTATAAGCCCATTACTTAATGGTCCCTTCATTGAGCTTGTTGATTAAATCCTAAATAGTGAGGTCATGTTTCCAACCTCTTTAATTTCCTCCATTAACCTAGTGTACACTTATGAAACTAACATTATCAACAGCCTGAACTACTGAGTCTTGATAGGGCATTAGTTATTAAATTCTTTTTTTTACTCTCAAATTACACTTCATAATCATATGCTAATTGCTTCAAAAGTCAGGTCTACTAGCAGTGTGTAGTGAAAACCTGGTCTAGGAGATACTTAATACTTTTGTAATATGATTGTATAGTGAATGACTTCATATCAAGGTAGTGATGCCAATACTTGATGGCTTTGATCACAGCCAGAAACTACTTTTCGTATGTTGATAATCCTTGGTGTCTTGTTGTCAAATCCTGCTTAATATGCTATTAGATGTTTTTCCTATTGAGCACTATCCTTATTCTCATTTCACTCACGTCAACTTCTATGACACATAATTTAGAAAAATCCTTAAAAGGGTTATCACCATAACACCAATCTTGACCCTTCCTTAAATGCTTCTTGTGCCTCTTTATTCTAGTTCTAGTTTGAAACATGTTGCTTCTTCAACAGTTATGTAATGGTCTAGCTTTCTCTCTATAATTCTTTATGAATATGTGATAATAGCCAATAATTCCTAGAAATCCTTTTAGTTCTTTGATATTCTTAAGATTAGACCATCGCTGTTTCATAGGCACCTTCCTTATATTAGTTGATACTCTTTTCTCTAATATTGAATACCCTAAGTACTCCACTTATCTAACTCCAAACACGTATTTGTTCCTTCTATTGAACAATTGATTTGTTTGAAGTGTTTCCGTGGTTTTACTTAAATATTCTAGATACGATTGGAAAGAGTTGCTATAGATGAATATATCATTAAAAAATACCAATATAAACTACCTTAAGAAGGGCTTAAACATGTCATTCATCAAACATTGTAAGATAGAGGGTGCATTGGATAATTTAAGTGGCATCACAAGGAATTCATAGTGACCTTCATGGGTTTTAAAAGTTGTCTTAAAGATGACTTATGGTTGAACTTGATTTGGTGATAACATAACCTCAAGTCCAACTTTAAATACCAATTAAAGCCATGCAACTCATCTGTGAGCTCTTTAATTAGGGGAGTTGCAAATTTATCCTTAATTGTATGTCTACTGAGCTCATTGTAATTCACACACATGCACCATGGGTTATATTTTTTGTTAACTAAGACCACTTGTAAGGCAAAAGAGCTAGTTTTGTGTCTAACAAATTCTTATCTCGTCACTTTTCATACATATTGCTCCTCTATAACATCTTTTTATGTTCCAGAAATGATGGCTTCAATAACATCATTCAAGTGGATTTAATGATTATGATTTTTGCTTGGCTCTTAAATACCTATGCATGATTAGCTAAGATCCATTTCATCAAAAGTGTTGAGCAAGTTTTATAATAATAAAACTTTTAATACCGTAAGTATACAAATCGTATCTTATAGTGTTAAGGGTATAGTTCCTATGAGGACTATTAAACACCTAAAAAACTTGAAAAGAACTTTGTCTAAGGTATTAAGAGTTGATTTGAATTTAAATTAATAACTGAAATTAAAACAAATAATAAAAGAAACAAGTAATTAATAATATAATTGAGTTGCCAGTGAAATTAAGATTGATCAAAGTTGAAGACTTAAGAACTATTCTATCCTTATTTTGTTTCCCTTGATCTTGTTGATTCAATTTATGTTTGATCCAATATATCGTAAAGTTTTGATTACTCTCTCTTAAGATCTAATCAAGTAACCCTGATTGAATTCGATAGTTATACAATTATAATCTCTTGATTCACAAAACTACTCCTAACTTATTCAATCCTATAGATAATTAATTTCACAATTAATATATCTCTTCAATTGTTCGTTAATTTGATAATTGTAGGTCTATTAAGCTACCAACTCTCATTGCGCACCTTAAAACTAATGACTTGATTTACTTTCTCGATTTGTTACTAAGTATATGCACGACAATTATCAGAAACATTCATCAATGTATTAAATTCAACAATAAATAAGGTTCACAAAATAATTCAAGAATAATCCCTAATCTGGATTTAGAAATTCATAATCATGTTTCACATAAGAAAAATCCAATTATACATTCAAGGCAATGAAAGAAATAAAGAGAAAAAGAATAAAATTGATTGAACTCTTAATCTACAATGCTGGAATTTCTTTGAAGCTCTTCTTTGATCCTTGTCTTTAATGTGCTTTAATGTAGTGGTATTTTTCATGTTCTTTTACAGTGAAGGTTGTAAGGTTGTGTCTAGGGTTTTTCCACTTTGTTTGGCTCCAAAAATAGCCCCAAACTCTCAAAACTCGCGCCTGGCATGATACCACCTCAAGTTGTTGATTGCTTTCTATAAGGATCATGCATGATGTCATGATCGTGATAGATAACCGTTCAATGTACATTGCCTTCGCTATGTACAATCGTGCATTCCTTCATACATCCAACATCTTCTTCATTCTTCAATTTCCTATTTCATGCACTCACAAACACATCAAACATCTCTTGACACATAAAACTAAAATCAAATTCATATTCTAAACCACTCAAACTCTTAAAACATATACAAACACTAATAATAACACAATTCTAAGCCTATACATATGATAAATTATCTAGAAAACATGTAAAAACATACTTAAATACCTAGAAAAATATAATATAATCTACACATATCAAAAAGCACTTCATTGGTTCTCGTTGATGTCAACTTATTATAGTTAACATTCAATAGGATACGTTAATTTTATTATCTAAAGTTGTCTCCTCTTTAAATGCTTGAGAATATTTTGAAATTATTGTCTCCTCTTTGAATGCTTGACAACCTTTTGAAATTATCTCCCTGAAACCATCTTAGATCCCTTGTTCAGATTGCCATTAAGAGTAACTAATTCCCCTTTTCATCTAAAAGTCAATATTCTTCTCCTAAAGTTGTATAGATAACATCCTTTAACCCCATTAATCATTATATTCTTAAAACCACATCACAACCTCCTAAAGCTATTATCAAAACATCGGTAGTGAATTGTAATCCTTGAATAAACCATGTGAAATTCATGCAGCGTCAATTATATGTTAGTTCTAATTCCCATCTGATGGTGATTTGGAATGGTTTTACTTCCCTAACGTCACACTTCCCCTTCTTAATCATTGAGAATTCCACAATATTATAGGTATTCCCATTTTTTAATCAAAATGTGGATCAACTTCTTCTAATACATCGTTAAAATCCTCAATTTCTTGAACTCTCATTCTCTTATCATTCCCGTATAGCCTATAATGACATGTTATGAGAAGTAGGTTCTGCATAATTCTCTCATATCCATTTTTCTTTTATCCCATTACCAATATCTAATATTTTATTCCCCCTCCATTAAGTGTAAATGGAGTTGCTTCTTTTTACATTTGTAGGCTAGGATATACCTCTTATTACACCATAAACAAAGTCCTTTTGGCTCTTTTTTCGTCAAACTCCTTATTGCTGACAAATCTTGATATTTTATCAGCTTTAAATGAGTAGGGTCGTGATAGATTACTTGGCATAGGGAGTAACCCATCTATTGAATAAGTTTTTGGGATGATTCCATTATGGTGAATTCAAAGTGTTGGGCATGTGTTGAAGTTCCCTCTATTGTTGAGTGCTCTCATGTCTCCATTTAACACCCAAGTGCTCCCCTTAGTAGCCGTCATTTCATCTTACTTCCCAACCAATAGATAAGCTTGTTGAAGCATGATATAGTCCATCAATTTCACAACTCCAATTCAGGCTTTAAGTAATTTTGGGAAAAACCACCAAATAATCCTATGGAATGACAGTTGATTCGAGTAATGATTAAATTTGGCATAATACTCTTGAAATGACCCTCATGTTTTAACTCCTTAAAATTTGCTACCAAGTCATTGAAGATCAACGAACTCTTTCAATTCTACAACTTCTACCGTAGTTTTACTCTTCAGATAGAGATGGTACTACTCCTAAGCCAACTCCTTTAAATGTATTGCAACCATTCCCACTTTAAAGTGTTTTGGTGTATGGTCAGTATAAATAATTGCTTGCACAAATACAACCATAATTTGATATGCTCCCCATAAAATGCTGAAAATTCAATTATGCTAAACTTCGTCGACATTATGTACCCTTCCTTTTTATAGGAGAGTCTAATTACTTGCTTATGTTTACTCTTTATTAGTGAATTTGATTATTCCCTGTTCCATGCTAAATCTTTGCATTGGATGGACATTGACTTGAGCTCAAACATCTCTTTCTCTTGTTTATCGACTATATTCTACGTGTCTAGCAAAATCTTCTCATTCCAAGCTTAGGTCTCGATTAAACTTTTGACATTTTCGTCGATTCTCCCAGCTCAACTCTATGAGTCATTTGAACAATTTCTTTTTTGATCATGTTCGTTGCTCTTATATCAAATTGTTTTAAGAATTAATCAATGAGAATAGAATCCTGCTCAACCGTTTTTAGATCTCCCACGATGCTTTTTATTCTGCAACATTTGTTGAGGTTGTTACACATGCTCATTGAACCAAAGATAAGCAAAAACAGTGAGACAAACAGGTTTAACAGTTACATTAGGATTAAAAGCTAGGCTTCAAAGACTCATTCCGAGCTATCGCCCTGTTTGGCAAACAACGAATTATATTAGTTGTTAGCTGATTCTATCAGCAGTTAGCTGATAGCTGATTATATTGGCTAATTTGATCAGCGGATAACATCAGTTGTTTATTAAAGATGTTTGATAAAATTAACAGTTTAGTATTAATTGTTGATGTGTAAAATGACTTATGAGGGCATGATTTAAAAAAATTATAAGGGCATAAATATTATATTTCTTAGTATTTTGTCGAATATTCTGATAAGAATTTAGATTTAGATATTTAATTTTACAATAATTAAGTTTATAATAATAATAATAATAATAATAATAATAATAATCCAACGTTAAATTCTCTATTAATATGAATGATGCAGCAAAATAGATCATATTAGTATTTTTCATATAATATGTATGAATTTTATTATTTAATAAATTAAAATTTTCTGTTATTATAGCATGACACAGATACGATATATAATATTTATATACTAAAAATATTAATTTAATGTGACTTTTTATATTCAAAAACTTAATATTGTGGTATTTTTAAATGTAAACTAATATTATAAAATTAAATAAAGATTAAAAAGTTTAATTAACCCTTTTATTATTTTTTTTAAACTTCACGACATAACTGTACGATAAAAAAAATCCAACTTTAAAAACACACAAAACAAAAGTAGAAAATAAAGTGAAGGACAATACTATCGTTAGACAAGTAGCTAATTCTAAAAACTCCTCTTATAAAGCTTTTAAAAATCAATTTAGTAGGATTAAATAAACTAACCAAGTCATTCACCAAAAACACCACTAACCTTTTTAAATAGTCAAAAAATATTAACTTTTAATCAATAAGCTAACAAATAGCCGATAAACTACGTGTCAAACACTTTAATGTTGAATCGTTCCATCTGATTGCACGTTAATTTGTTTGTTCACTATTCTCATTATCCTGGTTCAGGCACTAGGGCAAGTTACCACAAAACTTGGATTACAATGCTCATTTAAAACCAAGTATGGTTTTAGTGTTTCCTGAAGATGTATCAATTACAACGTAAAAATCTAACCCAATTTATGGCTCATTGGCTGCGTTGATGTCCAGTTAGAATAACGAACTCGGAAGACACAGAAAATGATCGCCGAGTAACAGTTGGTTCAATATTCAGATAAAAGCAGTTCCCTAAATTAATAGTATTATGGATCAAATAAATACAATTACATCATGGCCAGCTAACATGAACTAAATGGACATCTGCAGGCAATCCGCATTACGAAATGACGGTATCCCACGATAGAATAAAATGCAGTAGCTAGTCTCGATGAACTTTACTCACGACTCGTAAACAAGATTAACCACACAAATAGCACGGAGCTTTGAATAGGTAAAGGAAAACGGAGAAGGTAATGGACCAAAGAATTAACAAATTCATTTTTTGAAACTGCCATACTGATAGTGTTGGCTGCCAAGGTTTGAGAAAAAGTCATCTGCACCTGTCATCTGCGATGACTGTGATGATGTGAACCCAGGCTTAGCGAGCCCAGTCCCTGTGCCCATAGCTTTCCCCATGTAAAATGTTCCTGGGAATTCCTTCTTCATTTCATCTTGCCCATCGCTCAGATCGCCCACAACACCAACTCCTACCAGTGAAACTTTCTTGGCTGGCGAGGAATACACAAAGAGAAACCCATTCAATCTTATATGGAAGATTTAACAAGGGAGTTTTAAAATCAATGGATTCTACAACATATAGTTGAATGGAAATATATAGATCCGAAGAAGTTTTTTGCAAGTAAACTACTTTGCAGTTAATGACAAGACTGTCAAACTGTAGTTGATTCTTAGCATCAACAACAAGAGGGCAACATTAATCAACTATGACTCTAGATTAAATGCATTGTATCCAAAAACATGACAGGACAGTATTCGCAGCAATCTCGTAGCCCCATTCATAGGGTACATATATTTCAACTGATTCCTCCACGAGACTATTGCCCAGGCTACAGTAAGATCAATGATACACACAAAATTCTGTGTCTAAGCAAAACCCTTTGACTTCATTTGCATGGATTTTATGGTTTTGCAATCAAGTATAGCCCCAATGGAAAAGCTTTCAAGTACAGGGTGCAGAAGTCAATCCTTTGTTTGAAATAAATGACGACCGTGTGAGAGAAAGAATCATTTGGAAAGTTAAAGCCTGATAAGACCCATACCAAATAGCTGTCAGGTTCAGTTAATAAACAAGTTTGACATGTCTGTCATTATATTAATAGATCTTGCAACCATAACAATCTCTTATAGGGAGTTTTGGAAAGTCCTACTACTAGGCATTACGAGAAGAATACAGAAATGAAAAATCAATTATTCTCACATGAATTGATTGCCATGGTCAGACTTTTACCAGATTACTTTCTCAATCCCTGTTAAGCACTCATAGATGAAATGCTCAAATGGATTGCAAGTATGCATGCCTAAAGAAATAAGAATTGTTTATGTAAAGATATGCTTACGAGCAGATATATTAAGATCAATAATTCCACGGCTCAGTGAATCTGCCCATACTCCAGATTTCACCTGGAAATTTTCTTTCTTTTGCATTGGTTTGGAGTCTGCTGAAGATGGTCCATTCAAAATGTTGAGAGCGTCATCATTTTTAGAAGATTTTGTGGTTTCTGATGTAACCATATTGGAATTAGAAGTGAAATCACCAAAAGGATCAGATCCATCAAAATTGTTCAAAGGAAGAGCAGCAAATGGATCAACAGTGGTAGTGTTAACTGATGCAGATTTTGAAGCTTTAGTCTCTGGTTGCACAACTGGATCAACAGATGAAAAGAAGTCAATCGTGGAAGGTACTGCAGAACTGTTGACAGGCTGAGAAGCAAACAGATCAACCTGAGCCTGCAGAACGCATCACACTTTTTTTTATTAGTACACAATAATTTAGCACGAACAGAAGGTATACAATAAGATAAAGGTATATGACCTCAGAATGGGGACTGGTTCCCTTTTCAACTTGCACTGCTGCTGATACAAAAGAAGCATCAGCAAAAAGATCAGTCTCTGATGAATCATCATTTTTGGGTGCAGATTCTACTGCTGGAACAGAGGGTGCATCCAAAAGGTCACCAACCAAACTTTCCCCAAACAAGTCTAATTTGTTAGTAACACGAGCAGCTGACTCTGTCAGGTACAAGAAAGTACAACAAATGAAGAAATGTATCTTTCTACCAGGTAAATATGAATCAATGGCAACCAAGTCCACGTTCATGAATGTTGGAAGCAATTTTAGATAAGACCTTTTGTGCAGAAGCATGCCGTATATTTAAATTAGAGAATAGATGCATCTAAATGAGAAACACGTTGCAGAAAACAACAATTCTAGCAATTAAAAAGAAAAGATAGAAACAAGGTACAACATTGGGTTCTTTGTGATGCAAATAAATTTACAACTCCAACAGAAACAATAATAGTCAGTTTTTCTAATATACTGCTATAGTATCTGCACAGAAAATTACCTATCACCAGATAGCATCAATGAAGTATCCCTCAATATCTATAGACTTGGCAAATCATCAGGGATGTTCATAGTTTGTTGGTATTGCATACATTCTGCTTTAGGACAGTTGGTGCTCATTTTCTACTTAGTGTAAGAACTGAACCAATAGAGTTCTAATACATTAGCTGAGGTAAAGGTACATAGCTCAGACAAACCCTTTCTAGCATGTGTAGTTGGATGAAGCACAAAGGCATAGCATGTAAGACATTTTTTAGAGTACTCACCGGTTGCAGAAGTCCCTCGAGGATCAAAATCATCATCATCACCATAATTACTTGCCAGGGCACTGGAGTGTTGAGAAGGAAGCGAATTCTTCTCATCAGATTTGTATGGCTTGGCAGATGCTTTTGATGCAGTGTGTGACATTTTATTTTGATCCTTGCTGTCAAGCAAATGGACTTTATTGAGCAAAGTACAAAATGTACTAGCTTCAAGGACAAATTCAAGAACACTCAAGAATGAAATAGAATATGATAACTAGTTTATGTGCAACAAAAATGATGGCAAAAGATCATCAGCCAAAAAAACCTAGACCACAAAGAGCATAGCACCATTAGATGAGAGGAAATGTCCTAAAAGAAAACTTATTACAAGTAGAATATGTAACTAACCTCCACAAAAAGGCCTAAGAAAACATTTCCAATTTAATAAAAGCATAACCAATAGCTGGAAGTGATGGCCTAGCTTTGCTGGACAAGCAGAAGTTAGACTCATTTTCAGTATGTTCAGAATGGAAATATTGGTCAAAATCATGCAGGTCAAACTTAAATGAAAAGATATTGATGCCATGGGGCCCTTATTATGTGATGAAACTTACTATAAGTCAATTTCAATAATGTTCTTACAACTACTTTATCTATTAATCATCAAAATACAAGCATACGTCTTTACGGGCAAGTTTATTACGATCTTCAGTAAAAAAGTGCCACGAGCTCAGACCTGCCAATATGTTCAGAGCTGATCTTTGAATTTCCATGTTCACTATTCACATCACCTCGTCTTGACCTTCCATACTTATTGTTATCCATCTTTTCTTCTGCATAGTAATCCGTGTCTTTATAAGTATCTCTATAGTCACTTTCTCTTGTACCACCATACCTATCACTACTCTGGAAACTACCACCACTATATGATGCTGACCCTGACTTATAAGTTAACCCTGTAGAAGAGAGACCAAAGTACCTGGAAAAATAGTGGCAAACCGAAAATCCGATTACCAAAATGCTAATGTCAAACGTGACACCAGTAACTTCAAGAGTGAACTTACTTATCACGGTTTGCAGAGGCTTTATTTCTGGTTTCTTGTATTTTCTCCTTATCATTCAAAAGGGCAACAATGTTTTCAGCCTTCTTCCTAACGTTTAGTCCAACATCCTTCCCACTGGGCTCAACGTATTCAAAACTTGAAAGTGACTGAAGCAGTAAAGCACAGATAGCATAAAATTATGTTAAATTTACCACTAGATTCCCAATTCTTGAGAAATGAAATAAGCATCAGCAATTCAACTTGACTACAATAAAAAAATTCTCACCGAAATCTGAAATGTGTGCTCTATTATTTCATCAACTGCACGTTCAGACCCATGTGCCACCAGATACTCGATAACAGCCAACGCCTGATACCAGCCAAATCAAACGTAAAGTCAGTAAAATGTCTGCAAAGAAATAACGTTGAAAGTCTACACATGTTACTATTCATATTCTCTAAACGTCTTCATGGAGTGTGAAAAGGCTTTACCTTATACACAAGACGCCAATTCTTGCCTGTCTCAGTCAATCTAGTCCAAAGAACATTCATAACCATCTGACACTCTGTGCTAAAAGTCACAATGATATGAACAATATACATAAGAAAAGTAGCTAATCTTACTAAATTTATAATGGAACTAACAATCTGCTACTGAAGTTACAACGAAAGCAAAATGGTCTGCTACAAAAAGGACATGAGAAAAATTGTTGGAATTGAAATAAGTTTCTTAAGTTTACAATTTCTTAGTTGCCTGAGCAATCTCTGCCAATACAGTGCCATGCGGACCCCAAGGCTCATCATCGGTTGCATCCAACACCTGCATTGATATGCTCTCAGTTCATAAAATGGAAAAACAGACAAACTTGAACATAAAACTCGCATATTCCAATTGAGTAATAGTACAATGGTAATAAAGAAAACGAAGAAATGAATTAATTTAAATTTCTTACCGTTTGGAAACCTAAACTAAAAGATCAAGTAAGAAAATTATAATGATATCGAAGTGAATAAAATTATATCATCACATCCCGTCACACTTTGGCGCAAGATCTCTATGAGGGAAATAATTGAAATCCTATGAGAAAATTTTCAGGAGACAACACTACATAACTTACAGAAACTAATGACCATCAGAAAATGACTTATTAATTTGGACAGACAATTACTAATGAAAAAGCAAATTCGGAAAAATTATGCAGACGAATGCAGCACCTTCTGTTCGATTTCAGGGACCTTTAAGACCTTGAGATTAACCTCCCTCTTTCTGGAAATCCAATGGGAAGAAAAGAAAATGACAAAGCAATCAATGACATAAGGAATTGAATGGTAGATCAGAGAAAAGAAAAATAAAGAAAATAGAGAGAAGCGAAAAACCCACATTTCACGGACTGTTTGGTCGAAGACCTTAATAAAATCCATGATTACAGATCTGTCGATTAGGGTGGAGAACAACGAATAAACGATGAAACAGCAGAAATTCACAGATCTGCAGGAAGTAGAGATTGATAAATAAAAAAATGCAGCCTTTGAAATAGAAAGAAAAACAAAAAGGAACAGCAGGAGAAGGAGAAAAGAGGATGAACCTTTAATGCTGCAGATCCTTGGTTTGGACTTTGGAGGGGTTCGTTGCAGAAAGGTGATTAGGCTTAGGAACGCGATATGGTTAAAAAGATACAAATTGTTGGGCTTTTTCCTTTAGATGAGCCATCGATTCAATCCGAGAACATTTATTTTAGTCGAATCTGATAAATCTTTTATATATTTATATTTAATAAGTTAACTTGAATTAATAAATTAACTTAATTAATGTTACATATTTTCATGAAATTAATTTACAGTCAAACACAAGAAAATAATAAAATACAACAAGGCATAATCAAATTAAAGTGAGATACAAATGAGATCAAAATCTTTGTTTCTTTCATTATCACAGGGATTCATAATCTACTAAAATAATTGAGAAAATGCTTTAGAAACAAGGCAAAACAAAGTGATAGATACGACTTATTTTTGAATTTTGAACATTCTAATTGACTCAAAATCTAATTATATAACTTCATATACAATTCATCGTCCATAAGTAGAATGATTCTTTTAAAAAATTAAAATGGATTAACAAAATAATAAGAATTATAATAAAACAATATCATGTACAACTCATACTACCTCACTAATTTAAAATATTAGGACTAATCTAACCGAGATGAGATTGCTTAATATCAACATAAAGATATAAGATTCAACTTTCCTCCAAGTTCAAGGATCATTTGAGCCTCTAGAATGCATGGATCTTTATTTATATTTTCCAAACCTGTGCTATGCTAGGTTTACAAAAAATTTGGTATTGTGAATTAGTTGTTTACTTATAAAAAATAAATATTGCTCTTAAACTACCTGCCTTAAATTCTCTAATCCCTCGAAGCATTTGTTAGTCTGCCTTAAATTCTCTGATCTCTCGAAGCATTTGTTAGTCCTTTCTTTCCATATTCTATGTATGCAAGTACCAAAGCACATAAGTTAAATAGTCCAATCTACTTTAGGCTTCCCCTATCTCCCACTAGCCAGTTTAGCCAGTCATCAATGCTCACGTAGATTTTGTTGAGTTGGCATAAGTCTTGAATTGTATTCTAGATCCTTGATGAAAAATGCCACTCGAAGAATAGGTGGTTAGTTGTCTTTGGAGCAGCTTTGCATAGGCAGTAATTTTAGGAAGCTAGTCCGTCCACAATAGGAAGTTTTTACATGGTAATTGACTATAGTAGAAATGAAGTCTTGGGAGTGAGGTCAGAATTCATACCACCATGTTCTAAGCCTTGGTTTCTCATGTACCTCTTAGAAACTTCAAACATGATTTGTCTGTGAATATTCTAGACGGACTTCCCAACCATTTATACATATCTTTCCTACTTAAGTTGGGATTTTAGTAAGGTATTATATGTATAAGCTTTTGATCACCATCACTCAAGACATTGACTTTAGTTTTTATAGGGAACACATTGATCATGTTTTGAAAGAGGTTTGATCTATAGATAGGACTAATACTGCTCCAGTTATTAAAAAAAAAAGAGAAGTTGTATCTTATTCCTTATCAAACATTTGGACATTTATACAAAATTGTCCCTAATTTTCAAGAGTTGAGCTAGTCCCTATGAGAAGGAGGCTTTAATTTCCACTTACCATACACTTTTATCATTTAAGAAGTAAGTATTGATCCATTTCAACCATTGTGAATCCTGATTCTCCACAAACCTCCATAGTTTTTCTGCATTAGCATTTTGTTATTTAAAGCTAATAAGTATGCTCCCCAATCCCCCTTCAACCTTTGGCTTGCAAACCTCATTCCACTTTAACTTGTCCATCCCTCTCCTATTTCCCATTCCACTCTATAAGAACTTCCCCATAAGACTTTTCAGTGTTTTACCACCCCTTTTTGTAAGAGAAAAGTTTAAGGATAGGTAAATATGCATGAAAATTTAGTACTTTTTATTAACAATAACCAAGGTCCCCTATCTCAATTAGACCTTGTCTATAAGAGGAATACAATCCCTAAATTGTAGTTTCTTAGTGGATAGAGATTTGTAAGGTCCCCATCAATCAAGAAACTAAAAGATGTAGTAGTGATACATACTTTTAACCAAAGCCTGAACTTTTCAAGGAAACCAAATACCTAATTTGGCTGGAGGATGAAATCATATCTTACTGAATCATAGGCCTTATGGAAGTCCACCTTTTTTTGAAAAATTTAAAATTAAATTATATGCAAGATGGGATTTTTGAGCATTTACACTGATAATTATCCGTTAGATGGGGTGTAATAAAAAACACAAAATATTGTACTTGCTACATACTAAAGATTGTTCAAGATCACCTTTGAGCCTTGTTTACTATTGGACATCTGTCCTATACACTACTATAGGGCCATCTAGTGTCCATGTCTAGACACTACTTCTCCATGTGCACACTTTACTAATTGTCTGGTTCATCATAAGCTTATTTCCTCATACACTACTTCTCCATGTGCACACTTTACTAATTGTCTGGTTCATCATAAGCTTATTTCCTCTCAAGATACCACCCTAAATTCTTTCACCACACTTTAATTTCTCGATCTGCATACAAATATTATAATGTAAGTGTATTTCTTCTTTCAGTTTGTTGTACACTAACTCATTCTTTATTTCCTAAAGGTCCTTCTTAATAGTTGGCTCCACCATTTAAGCTCCGTGCTAGTTCTATCTTCCCTAACTTTGTGCTATAACCATTACACTACTCTGCATTTGTACACCTGTGAGAGTCTATATTCCCAATCTTTATACCACTATTGTTTACTTATTTTTGAGATTAATTTACATGATTCCTTCGTAATGTTCTAGAATATGTTGTGGACATGTTCCTTTAACAATTATGATATAGATGCTTTACTTAGTTAATGTTTGCCCTCGAAATTTTTTTGTTAAATTAAGCATAATAGTTTATGGAATAAGCATGAGATTTGAATTTTTGCCTTAGAATAATTTTTGGGATC
>JANIIA010000001.1:33142749-33162989 GCA_027478495.1 Erythroxylum alaternifolium
ATCTACTTAATCATTTTGGTGTTTTGCTTCATATAAACCATATTCTTTTTAATATTGATAAAAGGGAGAGAGAATGGTGATATTGAAACTTAATTATTCATATTAATTGACACATGAATTTGTTGTCATCAAAGTCATTTATTTTCTTTGATATTAGCAAACGTTTTTCATCATTAAAAAGAAGAGATTATTGAACTAAGTGAGATCTTAATTCATTGTTTTGATGACAACAAATAATAAATGAATTTGTTGGTACTATTAATAGCTCTATTATAATGGAATTGAAAAATATGCAAAAGAAAAAGTTCAATGAAAGAACAAAGCAAGAAAAGCAGTTACTTAAATATTAAGCAATCAAAGGATGAAACAACAAGAAAAATGGAGAAAATATATAATTCATGAGAGTTTTAAGACAATTTAAGTCAAATAAACTAAAAAAAAGAGTAAAGTCATTCAATGTGAAACAATACTTGTTAACTTCTTATAACCATATCTTGTTCATTTCAATGAATGGAAGTTCAATCAATGCATCATCATTTGCTATAAAGCTTCTAATGGCTAGAAAGGAGTGCTCTACCCCCTCACTAGACTTGCTCTCTTTTGCCTATCTGCTTTTGCTAAGGCTTGTTTCTAGCCTTTTGAATTTGTTACGTTTCTCTTCTTGATATTTTTCTTCTTCTCCCTTCCTTTTTCCCTATTTTCCTTCTATTGAAACCTACCTACCTTTCATCCCTCGGTTTCTTAATGTCTCTAGACTCTAGTCTCTGGTAACTTAGTTAAGGGCATTTTTGTCTATCCGAACTCCATTTTCCCACTTTTTGTCTTATTACTATTTCCAATAATGGTCTTTGAACAACTTTTTCTCTCGCATCCTTCCTTTTCTAGCTCTCACCACAAAATGCAATCCTTTATGCCTACTGGTTTTCAGGCTAACTCCTCGTCAAAGTTCCCTCCTCTACCCTTTTAAACTCAAATTCAAGCTCAGGCTTCTATCACTCAACCATTAACTAAGAAAGCCTATTCTTCCTTAAAGACTAGAAGAACCTAGAAGCAAGTTATTGGAGAGGAAGAAGATTTATCCCTTTAATACTCTCCTCCTAAGGAGGAAGGGGTAGATTTATAACCTCCTTTATATGTATTGTAAGCAAGTGCTAGAACTTAAGAGGCTTCACTAGTAGGATTTATTTTCTGATTTGCTTGCTTTAATATATTAAAAATATAACAAAACTATTAAACAAGTGTATTATATTAAATACGAAATATTCTTTTTCACAGGCTCTATATTGTGCTGAAGAGCGTCGGTCATGCTTCTTCTTTGTAGTCTAGAGTTGTTCATCTATCCAATTTAGTCGTCCAACTAATTTCTACCATATGTATGCTTTAATAATATGATTCTAATGCATTTGGATTTTGTGTGAATGCAAAGGAGGTCTTGATTTTGTGTTGTTGTTTACAATATTCTTACAATCATTGATGAGTTTTTATGTTCTTTAATACTCTAAGTATTTACTATATGTAGAATGACTTTGAGATCTTATAGATAATTTGAGGCATGACTAAGTTCCTAGGATGATATATAGGCTAGAAACCAGTGATACAGCTCTCGTGAGACTTATTGATGAAAAATTCCACGAGCCTAAAAGTCACAGCAAGAACTTACTTTCTTGATTCACAGGTGTAAACAATGTCACTTACCATAGTATTAAAATCAATTCTGCATGATTAATTCAAACATAAATACTTTAACTTCAATATGATTAATTCAAACTTAGTATTAACACAAGAAATTCATAGGTTTAATAGGCAAGACAATTCTTTGCATAATAAACTCCTAGGATGGTATATAGGCTGAAAACCTGTGATGCAACTCCAGTGAGGCTTATCGGTGAAAATTTCCACAAGCCTAGGAGTCACAGCAAGAATTTGCTGTCTTGATTCACAGGTGTAAACAATGTCATGTACCATTGTAATGAAATTAATTATAGGTGATTAATTCAAACATACTTCAACTTCAATGTGATTAATTTAAACTTAGAATTAACACAAGAAATTCATAGGTCTAATAGACAAGACAGTTCTTTGCATAATAAACCCCTAGGATGGTATATAGGATGGAAACCTATGATGTAGCTCCTGTGAGACTTATCGGTGTAAAATTCCACGAGCTTAGGAGTCACAGCAAGAACTTGCTTTTTTGATTCACAGGTATAAACAATGTCACATACTATAGTACTGAAATCAATTGTAGGTGATTAATTCAAACATAAATACTTTAACTTCAATATGATTAATTCAAACTTAGTATTAACACAAGAAATTTATAGGTTTAATAGACAAGACAGTTCTTTGCATAATAAACTCCTAGGACGATATATAGAATAGAAACCATGATGCAGCTCCTGTGAGGCTTATCGATGAAAAATTTCACGAGACTGGGAGTCACAGTGACAACTTGCTTTCTTGATTCACAGGTGTCAACAATGCCACGTACCATAATATTAAAATCAATTGTAGGTGAGTAATTCAATTGTAAATACTTCAACTTCAATGTGATTAATTCAAACCTAGTATTAACACAAGAAATTTTTAGGTTTAATAGACAAGACAATTCTTTGCATAATAAACCCCTAGGATAATATATAGGCTAGAAACCTGTGATGCAGCCTTCGTGAGGCTTATCGGTGTAAAATTCTATAAGCCTAGGAATCATAGCGAGAACTTGCTTTCTTGATTCACAAGTGTAAACAATGCCATGTAACATAGTATTGACATCAATTGTAGGTCATTAATTTGATTGATTAATACTTAAGGGATGTTGTGTGAAGTTTAGATGTTCTGTAAACGTAGAGGACATGAAGGATACTAACTATGAAATCACTTTTTTAAATTAACATTTTTGTAGAAATGAGTAATATTGATAGATCTTGGATGTATAAATGATTAACACGTTATGGTTTCATTAATCCTGAGTTTGTTGAGGAAGATAAAGCTTTTATTTATTATACATGTTTTTAACCTGCATATATGGATGGCCTAAAGATCAGATGTCCATGTAAAAAGTGCAAACATATTCATTTCCTTCTTATTGATGAAGTGAATGGCCATTTGGTGAGAAAAGGGTTTGTGCCAAATTATTTTGAGTGGACACGATGTGGGGAGCATTGATTTGTAGCACCCCAAGGGGTAATGAAGTAAACTCGTCATTAAATGTGGTTGAGTTTGAAAGGGGGATTGGATTTAGAACAAATAATGTGGGTGCAACTGAAAATTCTTACATGAAAATAGTTTATGATGCAGTTAGTTATACCTTTCAGGAAAATATAATAAACCTTGAAGAAGAACCAAACCCACATGCAAAACAAATTTTTGACTTACTACAGAATTATGGTCAAATTGTGAGACAATTACTCAATTGTCTTCAATTGCTCGAATATTGAATATAAAGTCCGAAGGACATATTTCTGATCGCAGTTTTGATAAAATTCTTGAATGGCATAATGAATCATTAACTTCTAATCATACAATGGTTAATAGTTTTTACAATATGAAGAAACTTATTACATGTCTTAGTTTGCCTATTGAAAAAATTAATTGTCTCAAATTGGGATGTGTGTTGTATTGGGGAGATGATGTGGAATTACAACAATGCAAATTTTGTGATTAATATAGGTTCAAGCCTAGAAATCGTTTTATGAAACAGAAATTAATACTGTGGAAGCAGATGTATTATTTTCTGCTAATTCCGAGACTTCAAAGACTATATGCTTCCAATGTTACTACATCTCACATAAGATGACATAATGAACACAAACAAGAAGATAGAATAATGAGTCATCCATCAGATGCACTGACATGGAAACATTTCAATATCACCCATTATGAGTTTGTAGCTGAAAGTCGAAATGTTAGGTTCGGATTGTTGACAAATGGATTCCAGCCTTTTGGTCAATCTGGCCAATAATATTCATCATGGCCAATCATAATTACCCCTTATAATTTTCCTCCATGGATGTGCATGAATGAGGCATATATGTTCTTGATAGTGATTATGTCAGGGCCTACAAATCTAAAGCATAAAATTGATGTATTCTTACAACCATTGATATCTGAATTGTAGCATCTTTGAGATATGGTGTGAAGACATATGATGTGTCTCTAAAACAAAATTTTATGTTAAGAACAACTTTGATGTGGACTATTAGTGATTTTCTGGCATATGCTATATTGTCTGGATGGAGCACAGCAGGGAAAATAGCTTGTCCTTATTATGGCAATAATTACGATGTGTTTTATCTTCCAAACATGGGCAAAATATCTTGGTTTAACAACCACAGGAAATGTCTTCCTCCAGATCATCCATTTAGACGTAATAAACAAAAGTTCATTAAGAATAGGATGGTACAAATACCTCCTCCCCCTCACAAAGCTGGTGAAGAGATATTGCAGGAGATTGATGAATTAGGGTTATTAAAAGTTATAAAATTTGAAGCTAATAAAGTTAATACAAGCATTAGGAAAAACTTTAGTTGGAGAAAACGAAGCATCATTTGGGATTTACTATATTGGAAAACTAATTTGATATGTCATAATCTAGATGTGATGCATATTGAAAAAAATATTTTTGACAATTTGTTCAATGCCATAATGAACATTGAAGGATTGACAAAGGATAATGCACAATCACGAGCTGATTTGAAACTTTGTTTAGAATGAATGAGTAAGATAAAGATCTTCGCAACGGTAAATATCTGAAAACATGTTACACTTTGGACAAAAAACAAAAGAAACTTTTGTGTGAATGGTTGAAAAGTCTAAAGTTTTCCAATGATTATGTTTCAAACTTAGCAAAGTGTGTGGACATAAGGAAGTACAAGTTATTTAGGATGAAAAGTCATAATTGTCATGTGTTTATGTAAAGGCTAATTCCAATTAAATTTCAGGAGTTGCTATTGAATAAGGTTTGAAATGTTATAATAGAATTAAGTTTGTTTTTTTAAAAGCTTAACATCATTTGAAATAAAGTTGGTTGAAATGGAAAAATTGGAAAGGAAAATTCTAGTAATTTTATGCAAATTAGAAGGGATTTTTTTTCCAAGTTTCTTTGACTGTATGGAGCATCTACCTATGCATTTAGCACACGAGGCTAAACATGCTGGTCTAGTTCAATATCGATGGATGTATTCATTTGAGAGGTATTTATATTAAATATTTAAATTAAAGTAATAACATGTTTTAATAACATAATTGTAATAACCCTATTCGCTAATATACATATTTGCATCACTTGAAGAAAAATATCAAAAACAAGGCTAGAGTTGAAGGTTTGACATGTGATGCTTATTTAGTGGAGAAAATAAGTACAATTTGTTCACATTATTTTAAGTCGCATCTTCACACAAGAGAAAGAAAAGTTTCTCGTAATGACAATGGGGGAGGAACGGGTAATGCTGATGGTAACTTATCCATTTTCATATATCCTGGACGAACATATGGACGTTCAACAAAAGGAGTATTAATAGAGGAAGAGATAGAGGCTACCCATGGTTACTTTTTATTGAACTGTCAAGATGTTCAATCTTTTGTGCAGTAAGTTGAAGTTGATTTTAAAATTGATTATTTGGGTTTTGAAATTTAGTGTTATTCACAACTGAAATACATAATAATGTTTTTAGATTGTACGAGGAATGGTTATGTGAGCTAATGCCCGAGAAAACATAGGATGATATCAATAAAGATGTTGGAAGACACTTTCCTCAATAGTTCGAGAAATATGTAAGTTTTCAATTACAATTATTGAAATGATTGAATTAGAAGATTAAAGTGTTCAAATGACATTATACTATTTAATATGATAATTTCTTTTGTGTAGGCCTTAGAAAATCCAATAGAGAACAAGTTTATATGCGATCTTGCAAAAGAACCTTTGCAAACTGTACCAATCCAGTGTATTAATAGATACAAATATCATACAGAATATCATGGTCATAGCATGGCAATAGTAAATAGTAGAGTTTGCATATAGGAAGAATTGATGGATCACTATGGTAAAATTACTGAGATACTTGAAATTGAGTACTCTACATTGGCAATAAAGTGGAGTGTGATATTTAAGTGTGATTGGTTTGATCCAACTCTTAATGTTGGTACAAAAGTGCATAGCCGATAAAATATAGTAGAAATAAACCAGCAAAGAAGATTTAGACAATTTGAACCTTTACTGTTAGCAATGCAAGCAATCTAGGTATATTATGTCCCTTTTCCCAGCTTACGATGAGATAAGTCAGATTTGATGGCTGTTTGTAAAATTAAACATAGAGGTGTTTTTGAATCACGTGGAAAAGGAGAACAGAGAATTGAAAGTAAAGCGTTTCATGAAGATGTTTATGAAATAAATGCATCTGTTACATATGACGAGAATGAACCTTTGAACGATGCAAATAATGAACATGTTGAAATTTCATCTGGAGAGGATGAGGAGGGCGAGAGATCAAAGAGGAGCTTGAGTTTGATTCTAATTCTTCAAAAAAAGATGATGATGATTTTGATTTACAATTAAGTGTTGATAGCGAATAATTTGTGTTTGTAATAGAATATTATATTCAATAAATCAATTCTTGAATCAACAATATATTGTTATATATTGGGTTGAAATTGTTATATTTTTGGAATATACAATAAAATATGAATTTCAGGTTAAAATATGCTACCAAAGAGAAAACAAGATATGATGTGACCAAAGTTCAGACCACAATTTGGAGCCAATTACTTTTTAGGTGAAGCATCACATTCTGCAGCTACAACTGAATCAGATGCTATACCTTCAGCTACTACACTTGTAGATAAGGCATCACCTTCCGTACCTGCTACTACACCATCCACCACCCCTATACCAACAGAAATATCCAAGGTAAAAGATGCGGATGAAGAAGGCGGCCTCCAACATGGAGTTAAGGGAGTTGAAGGAAGAATTACATCACAATTGTTAACAATTTGTAAGTGAAAATACATGAAACACCATATGTTTATAATTAAGTTATAGGTTTAAATTTAAAAATGCTATAAAATTGTTTTTATATTAGGTTGATTTCGTTTGGACTGTGCTAAAAAAACATGACATCTAAATTCAAGGAGAAGATTGATCTTGAGGATTATATTTGGAAGAATATCTCTTAGGCGACAAATGATTTTTATTATCAGGAGTTTGAGGTATAAAAAATATATTTTTTGTATTTTTTAATTAGATAAATATTGTAGGTTATAAGTACTTATCGTATGTTTTCTTTTTTTTAGAAAGATTTTTTTTAGGATTCTGAATTTGACGTAGTTATTTATAAAATATGGAAGAGACGAGCTCGTATATGTTATAAAGACTTTGTTGGTGCGATACACCAGACTGGTGTGTAATCTATTTATATTTTTGAAAAAATATGGAGTTGTTGACAACAGTATTGGACATCACCTGAGGTGATGTCCATTTCAGAGCGTAATTCTACCAACAGACGTGGAGGATTGGGGGAGAGAGTCTTGTCGTACACACTGAAGGATCTATTACCTATCGCGAGCATGCAGAGAGACTTGTAATTATCTGCACTTTACACTTATATTTTGATTTTTTTACTTTGATGTATTTCAATTTACTTGATGTGTGAATTTTGGAATGAAAATATGTGTATTATGGAGAGTGATAATGTAATAAATGTCTAGTGCCATATATGGTTGTGTTGTTGAGTTACTTTCTTTGTTCAACAGGGAAAAAATATCATAAAAATAGAAAAAATTATGCCGAAATTTTTGTAAATTATAATTCACTTATAACATTTTATTTTGATGCAGAAAAAGTTTATGGGCAGGATGCCTACACTTTGTCAACTCTTTTTGCATACTCACACTAAGAAGTATGACAGTGTGACCTTCGTCAATACCCGATGTAGAGAACTTAATGTATGTGAAATTTATGCTTTAATATTAATGTTTCATAATTATCACTTATTAATATAAACATTGCCTTTTGATAGGATCAAATATAAGAAAGCATTCAACGACAGTTTCAGTAGTCTGAAAATGTTGATGAGAGTCAAACCTATCTTCATGCAGTGGGTGGTAGGGATCGTCATGGAAGGATATTTGGCTTAGGTTCATTTGCGAAAACATGTTATTCGCAATCCTCCATATCCAGTACAACAACATCTAGTAGACAGTTCGCATCCAATGAAGTCCATGAGCTTCGGAGCACAGTACAAGCATTGACAACTCAGTTGCAACAATTGATGGAGTACATAACTCAGCTTCGTAATGAGATGGATGCGTTGAAAAGGAAGGGCAGCACCTCATCGCAACATTCAGAGCATCTACATTCACCAAATGAATAGCGTAGTTGTAGTCATTTTGTAGGAATTAAATATTTATTGTTGTATAAAATAATTTTTTATTACCAATTAAGATGATTTTTACTTTGTATCATCAATTAACTTATTGTTTTAATAAATTAAATGTAGAAAAAATCAAAATATTATCAACTGATAACTGTATAAATTATGCATCGATCATAAGATTATCAAATAAAATTAAATGCAAAAAAAATTAAAAAACAGCATCATAAATTTATTGACGGAAAACCAAAATCCGTCTTTAAAATGTAATGAATTTACCCATGGATAACTAAGTTCTATTGGTATAGTTAGCTGTGAATTTACCAACGGAATTACCAAATCCATCGATAAATTTATTGACGGAGAAGCCTTGTCTGTCGCTAAATTTATCTACTAAAACAAACATTCTGTCGCTAAATTTACTGACAACACAAAATTAACATCGCTATATTTAGCGACGGAACATAAAATATTCGTCGGTAAATTAGCGACAAAAATTCTGTATTTTGTCTCCAATTATTACTTACGACCGTTTCTCCGACGACTTGTTTCGTCGATAAATTCTGCCAATAACTTAGCTTACTGATGAAAAACCTACACATTCCGTCAGTAATGTCCGTCGCTAAACTCCATTTTTCTTGTAGTGATGGTTGTTTATCAAAAACAGGTTTAGAACTAAAAATAAATGTTTTGATATTTTTGATCTGATTTGTGAACCATGCAAGGAAGCAGATGAGGATAGAAAGCACTATCTTTTCAATGCAGATATACCAAAACCATTTGGAACAAAATCATGCACAACCTAGTAGATTATTGTACAATCTATGACTGGTTTGAGGTCCTCAATTGGATCACCAGTAAAGGAAAAAGTTAGAAGCACACTGAAATGATCTATAGGACAACATTCACCACAACTATTTACTCTCTGTGTAAGGAAGGAAAAGAAAAATATACAGAGGGGAAGCCACAAACAAGGATCAATTAGCAGAAGATACTAACTATCGAATCAGAGCTGTACTAATTGCCAAAAATACTTACAACTCTTTATTTATGGAAGCAAAGAACTAATGACTTTTGTAAACTGAAGTAGCTACCTAATTTATAAATTTCTCTTTAAAATGCTGCGTTGATGTATAGTTTTTAGCACTCTGGAAATGTTGTAATGATAGATATAGTTTTGCAATGGTTAATGTATTTAGTTCATTTAAAAAAAAAACTATGTCAATGGAGAAGAAGATGACTATTTCTCTATCGATATAAAACATTGCACATGCGTTCGATAAAACTGATAAATTAAAACTGGACAATGATGATAGTCCTCTAGTATGGTGATGAAACTACGTCATGTCAATAAGATTATTTTAGTAGTAATTGGGTAAAAATTGTGCTCTCACTAATCATGAAGAGAAAATCTGGAGTATCAAATCCATAGTAATGATTTATGTACATGCTTATGATTTTTAATGAATTACAAAATAAAAAAAACAATTTACCCAGCATAATTTTTTATTCTAATATTTTAATGAAAGATGTCTAAAATAAAATTAACCAATAAAATTTGAATTATTGAAATATTAAAATCAAAATTAAAAAATTGAAATGCACGAATTAAATTCTGACTTGACATATTGTAATATTAATCTTGGACAAGTCAATGATTACAATCATGATTATATGTTATGAAACATAATAAGTTATTATATTAAAACTCAATGAGAACAGGAGAATGTCTAATAACAGGACGAAACAAGTAGACCTTCTGTTTGTAAGCATGGATTTGAGGTACTATACATTAGTTTAGGTACTTTAAGTAGGGATGACAGTGAGTCTATTTATGGGTCAATTTGCTAATTTTTAAAAAATAATTAAAAAAATTAAAAGTATAAAATAATGTCTTTTTTTAATTAAGTTTTTGTTTAGAATAGTTTGCCGTCGGATTGGTCTAGGCATGAGCTAGACCCAGATCCAAACTCAGACCCAAGGACTTGTCTATTGAAAATGCATGAAATTAAGCCCATGAGTTAACCCATTGTCACCTTCAATTTTAAGAAAAATAATTTTCTTAAATAATAAAATTTTCATGATCTTAGGGTTTGAATGATAAGAATTGTCTTATTATATATATTTTTCTACAGACTTGCGTACCCCTCAACCTTTTTATTTGTTTTTTGATATTTGAAAAATAGTCTTTGTATTAGTTAAGAGTAAGATTGTGTATTACTGAATCTCTTTAAATTTTACAGGATTCAAATCTTCTATTCCTGTAAGCCTATTCTAATCTTATTTTTCCCTCAAAATGGCGTTGCCTCTGTTATCTTTTAGGAGGCCCACGCCTCGTAGAAATTGTCTTAGGCTGTCTCTTGACCCATAGGTCTTAACACAAGGTTAAAATTCTAACTCTTTCAAGGTAATATCTCACTAATAACTTGGACTCTTCAAAAGAAGGCCTTCTTCGCATTCCACCTAAACTGCACAGGAAAGGTCTAAAGTCAATTCCAATAATAGTGAAGCTTCAAAAGGTCTGGGGTCTTTCAGTTCGGGTGCGGACTAACAGAGTTAGAATAGACTTACGGGAGCAAAGAATTTTATGCCGATTTTACGTATCAGCTGCATAATTTTTCCTCACCTTTAGTTGTTGGTCAGTAATAAACATCACAATCGTATTTTACGTGCGCTGAAATCTATACCCTATTTGAATTTCCGTAAATCGAATAACACGTGACTACATTAACTTATTATTATTCAATAGAATTTAAATCAACAAGTGTAATGACTTTATCAATATTAAACTTAGTGGATAAAATATTCTTTAAAATTAAAATTGTTTTTGAAACAAGACGAGCCTAACTTTTGGTGGCTATAACCGAAGAATTATTGGATGATAGAATTTAAATAAAAAATTGGTATGACTTTATCAAGATTTATAGAAGACGCAAATGCATATGATTGTAACGCAAGTTGGGCAATATTTTAAAAATTGGACTGAAAATTAAACAAGTAAAATAAGAAATTTAAGGTTTAAAAGGTTCAATTGATATTAAACTGTTGTAAATTTGTTAAAAGTTAAATAAAATTAAAGAATTTGAAAATTGATTGAAGAAAACTATTCTTACCCATTTAAAAAATTAATCGATTTAATTTGATGTATAAAAACTAATAATTTACAGAAATTGATGGATTAATTAATAAACTAGTTGTTTTTAACGATAGAGATTATTAAACTAAATCGAACCGAAAAGTTGATCGTTTCAAATTTTTACTGTTAAATTGATCAAATCGGTTCAATTTTTAAAACATTGAATTTGAGCATTATTTTGTCTTGCTTTTACAAAAAAAATTTAAAAAATTTGTTTGTCAAGTTCTATGTGAAACATATCTTGTCTTTTATAGACAAAACAAAAAAAAAGATTTTCATATCACGATGAATATTCTTATAATAGTTCTTAATTAAAATTTCAATAAAAAATTTTAGTAGAAGGTATGAGAGAGTAGAGATTATAAGTATATAATTTTTTAATTTGATAATCAAAGTTAGTTTGGTGGCAAGAAATTATAATTGTTTTTTGCTTCTATAATACCTTTTACACTGTAGTACACGCATCACCGCACAAATTGATTCAAACAAGTTAACTGGGAAATATTGTAATCAATTGAGTCAACTAAATAAATCTTAATTGAATAATTTAAGGCCCTGTTTGATTGATGGGTTAACAATAAAATGAGATGGAACGTAACACGCTTTCATCGTTTAGTTGAGAGTTTCATAATAGAATATAACGGAATGAGATAGAAGCATAGAGTTTCATGTTAAGTTCCATTCCATCGTAAACAGTGAAAATAAGAAACTTCTGATTCGAAGAGTTTAGGATATAACGTAAATTAATAAATACATACTACCTAATACACCCTCAATAATTTTTCTTAATATCAATTATTTCATCTAACCTAATTTCTTTTTTCTCAGACTCATTTATTACGGTTCACAAGCTTATCACACACACAGATATCTATTACGGTTCATAAGCTTATCATTTTTAAACTTCTCTTTCCGTTTTCCGTGTTCTGCCACTTTTTCTTCTTCTCGTGTTGTTTATTAAATTTTTTTATTATTTTAAAATATAAAATATATAAAAAATTATTTGTCACGGTTGTGACTTAAACAAGTCACAACTATAACTTTTTAATTAGACATGATTTTTGTTTTAAAACCATAATGCTAAATCTTTTGTAACAACCATTTTAATATTAAGGATATAATAGTCATTTATGATACATTATATTTCATTCTATCCATCTTCCAAATAAGATTTAACTATATTACATTATGAACCATTTCATCTCTCGCAAACAACTTTTCAATATATTACGTTTTGTTCTGTTAGAAACTTTGCCGTCATATTATATTCAAAGGTCTAAGTGGTCAATAAAATAATAATGTATGATTTGAGGTTTTGCTTATACAAATATCTTCCCTCAAATATGTGCATCTTGGAAGCAACTAAACCAACCCAACAAAACCTGAAGTTCGTCGCCATCTATCGCAATTTATAGCGATTACGAGCCTTTCTGTAGCTAGTGGCCCATCTCTTGAAGAACACAACAAGGAAGAGAAAACCTCATCATGCTTTTAGGTTGTTTACCTCTTTTTGGCAAGACCACAGGCTTAAGCGACCAACTTCATGATGTTAGATGTCTATTCTGTTGACTCCTTTCATCGCCTCCCTTATCATAGGATATATATCGGAATGACCTACAGGCGTCCCGGTGCGTACCCTACGGTAAGGGGTGTTACACCACCACTTTCCCTATAGTCATTCATTCACCTTAGCATTAGTTAGGAATTGACTCATCAATGGGTTGCATTTTTTGATTCAAAATAGTGAGCTTGCTAGGCTCTAATTATCAAAGAAAATTAATGTTGTTTTATAATTTCCTATCTCACACTTGATTTTACTTTCCATAGATTATCTCATCTTAGGTAGCTGATTGATACACCAAGAATGTGATTGTTTGCAATTGATTTCCCATAAGCTCTATTCTTTAGGATGTAAATATGTAGCCATTTAATCTATAAGGCCTCTTTATCTTTTATTAATCTCTATAGTCTGTTTCCAATATTCCTTATTAGATAACATGATATGGGCAATTCCTAAACCCCCTTCAACCATAGGTGTACAAAGCTCACTCTAAGCTACGTTTTTTTGGTACTTCCTTTCCTTTGCACTAGCCCATAAAGACCCTTTGATAATCTTCTATATTATTTTAATAACTCCCTTGGTCAAAAAGAAATGTGAGGACCATTATATATGTATGGAGTTTATAACTAATTTGATCAATTGTAACCTTATAACATGGGATAGCTTTTTGTTATACCCCATACTCAACCTCTTATATATTTTTTCAATTAAAGGGATGCACTTAGAGAACTGTAACCTTCTTGTTGTTAGAGAAAGCCTTAAGTATTTGAAAGGGGAATGTTCAATCCTTAAACTAATGATTTAAGAGAACTTTTATGAGATTTGCATTGCACTACCAGTTAATACTAAATAACTCTTTTCATTAGTTAGTACTACTCCTGATAGCTTATAAAAAGTATATAAGATAGACAACAGAGAACTCATTGAACCTTTATCAACTTGAGACAACATTAATAAGTCATTTGTAAAAGCTAGGAAAGTGATTTTATGCTCCTTACAACTACTATGAAACTTGAATGAATGATCATTTCAATTATTGAACTTAACCAACCTTGTGAGGACCTCCAAGCACAATATAAACAAGTATAGGGAGCTCAGATCTCTTTACTTCAAAATCCTTTTTAACTCTGAAAACTTGGGTGGTTCCCTATTAACTAGAGTAGGGGTCGAATGTTTGATTAAAGGTACTAAACAATTCAGTTATGTTCAAAAGCTTAAAGAAAATCAAGAAAGAGCTCAAGGTCCTCAATTCTCTAATGGGCTTTAGTAATGATATTGCTTTAAAGATAGCTAGGAATGAATTAGTTGATATCCAAAAACTTTGTGATTCCTCGCCTCAAGATCCCCTCATTCGTACTAGAGAAAGGAAAGCTCTTTCAAAATAAATAACAATTTTCAACAATTACTCTTTATTATTCTAGCAAAGAGCAAGGACAAATTGGCTCAAAGATGGTGATAAATGTTTGAAATTCTTCTTCAATACCATCCTAGCTAGGAAAAACCATAAACGATAAATGCAATCACCAATAATGAAGGAATTTAGTTACGCAACCAACTGATATCCAAAATGAGTTTTGTAGGTATTTCACTTCATTAATAAGTACTCCTAACTTAGCTCAAGCCTCCTATTTTGAACTCTCAGTGATTATTTCAAAAAGGATTACTCCTGAGGAGGTAACACTATTATTTAAACCTGTGGAGGGCATGGAGATTGAGGACATTGTCTTTTTAATGGATGGTATGAAGACTCCTAGGCCTGATGGACTGAATGGTTGTTTTTATCATAGGTTTTGGAGTATCACAGGACCTTTCATCAAAGAAGCAATTCGTGAATTTTTTTTACCAATGGAAGGTTACTCAAGAAAATTAATAAAAACTTCTTGTGCTTGATTCCTAAAGGCTCTAATCTGTTTTAGTGATTTCAAGCCCATTGCTTACTCCAATGTTCTCTATAAAATCGTCTCTAAGATTTTTACATCTAGATTAAAGAAGGTTCTCTTCATCAGTGACAACCAAAGTGCTTTCATTTGTAACAGCCAGATTGAGGACAATATTTTAACAGTTCAAGAGGTATTAAAGGGTTACTCTTGATCTAATTCCACTCCAAATTATAATATCAAAGTCAACTTTCGCAAGGCATTTGAAAATTTAGTCAGAGCTTTCTTTGGAAGATGTTAGAGGCTCACAATTTTCCTAGAATCTTCAATAATTGGTTGGAGAAATGCATATCAACAGCTAGTTTTTTTGTATTAATAAATGGAAGTCCTTTGAATTATTTCAGGGCTACTAAAGGACGTAGGTAGGCTGCAAGGGGACCGTCTCTCCCCCCATCTATTCATTTTATACATGGAATCTTTAAACTCTATCATCAAGTAGGAAGTGGATGCTAACTCCAAATTCAAATATCATTCTAGATGCAAGAAGGTCAGATTAACCAACCTGTCTTTTGCTAATGATCTTTTTTTTATTTTATTATGCCAAATTGGAGTCCATTCAAACCGTTATGAGGTCATTGGATAGATTCAAGAGTCTTCAGGCTTACAGATCAATCTACACAAATCCAATTCCTTATCTCCAGAGGTGCTTCATCTTTGGAATCCCAAATCACAATTGCCACTAGAATGATGATGATGCCTCATCCATTCTTATGTTTGGGACTCCCGATCTTAATAAAGAGGCTCAGATTTCTTGATTGCATTCCACTTATCAAAAAAATCCAGAAAAGGATTAACTCCTGGGTGAATGAATTCCTATCCTATGCGGGGAAGCTCCAACTTATCAAATTAATTCCCTTCACATCTACTAGAGCTCACATGTCTTTCTTTCAAAAACTGTTATCATATCAATTGAAAGATTACTTAGGAACTTTTTATGGAATCACTCAAGTGGTGCTAGAGGCATTGCAAAAGTTAAATGATCTGAGATGTGTGTTCCCATAGGGGGAGGGATTAAACATTTCTTCAGTGAAACTAACTAACCAAGCTCTTATACTTAAACAAATATGGTGGATTTTAGAGGATAAGTAATCGGTATGGATCGGGTGGCTTCATTCTTATTTTCTTAAATGATGATGCATTTGGGAGATAAATAACAGCCCTTCACATTTTTATTTTCTAAACTAGCTACTTCATCTAAAGAATACAGTTCAACATGATGTTCTCCGTAAAATTAGAAATGAAGAAAATATTTTGCTATGGTTTGACAATTGTTCTAGCTAAGGTTCGCTTTTCCAACTCCAAAGTACTATTAGCAGTCCTCTTTCATTTCCCTTCTATATCAAACTTAGCTCCTTAATCAGGCATAACTCCTGGGGTTTTCCTAACAATCTTAACTACCTGCAGCCTCATTATCCTCACAATCCATTTAGCCCTGATATCTTTTTCTGGAAGGATTAACTAGTTCATCAATTGTCGAATAAGCTCACTATAAACTAACTTAGAATGAAGACTTTTGTGGTCAATTGGCATAGAAGCATCTAGCATAAAGCACTTCCTCACAAGGTTTCCTTTCTTCTACTGCTCTTTATAATGAATAAGATCAATACTACTAATAAAATCACATACTTTGACATCAACAGATCCTGCCCACTATGTTTAGTATAAGATGAATCCAGACATCGTCTTTTCTTCTTATGCTTAGTAGTAAACACAATTTGGAAACAAGTGAAACTTATATGCTGCGAGAATATACCTGATAATTCCCTATCTAGCATCATTCATTGGCTGACAACTCAATCTTCCCTTCCTAAATCCTAAAATGAGATTTTCATCCTAGCTATGGGTTTGACTATGTAGTGTATTTGGAAGGAAAGAAACTTGAGAAGATTTGAGGCTAAGAGCAAAACAATGGGAACACTTAACACTGAAGTTATTAATGGAATTAGGGAGCTGATTATTCTGAATAACTTCGCACCAAAATGCATATCAAGTTTAATACTTTATTTGAATTTCTATCCAATGTATCTATTCTTAAAATCTGACTATTAGTAGCTTTCCTATATTTAATATCCTATGATGAAGGTATACCCTTGAACCTAATTTTGTTATATAACTTTATTCTTTACTAATACTACTTTTCCTTTTAAAAAACATATAAATAAATAATTATGCAATATATATATACATATCAGACGTTAGATTTTTAATTACATTATGTAAAATAACATAATTGTGACATGCATCTTTATCTATATAGTACTATAAAGTTTGATTGGTGGTATAATTATCATTTTACTTAAAATGTTTAATAAACTAATTAAAAATGTGAAACCCTTAACGTAATAATCATCAAATTTCACATAAAAACTTGAACTCTTTAAGGTTCAAACATTTTTTAAATTTAAATGAGAGCTTCTCCCTAGCCTCTCTTTAGATTGCCTAACTTATATGGTTTAATCTCTCAAATTCTTTACGTATTACTTCTCCTACTCTTGCTCAACTTCCTTTGTATGATCTACTCTCTTCTCCTTTAATTAATCTATTCTATCATTCTATTTTGTCTTCTCTTTCTTCTTTTTCTTCGAGCTCTACCTGCTTGTTCCACTAGATTCCTTCTCATCTCCTATAATACACAAAACTGATCAATAACCACCTACTAAATATAGTAATGTCATGAACAATGTTATTGTCTAAAAAAGACTTTCTATGTCTATTTAAAGAACATGTAAAAGCCAGTGATTTAGCTAATCTTGCCCACTGCATACAAACTAACTAGAAACGACAAATCCTTCCTAGTCGCATCCCCTATAGACTTTAAAAGCTAAACCTAGCAATACTTTGGATAAACCACTGGTTATTACCTCTCAAATGAAGTCCTGAATGCAGGTTATAGATGATATCTCCCCAAGTTCTAAGCTCCAATTATGCCCCCCAAAAACAACTAATGCTAGAATCATAGTCACTCAAAACTTGGAAATATTAAAGAAAAATGGTATGAAGAAATGGGAAGCTACCCTTATAGGGTTCTTCATGGATAAGAGGCCTTCCTTTGAAACTATGAGCTCCTATGTCAAAAAATAGCAAGACATTATTGGTCTTTAAGTGGTGTTATTGAATGACAACAATATATTTTTATTCAAATTCAGCTCAACTAAACTAGCTTAAAAGTTACTAAGACCCTAACGTTATAACTACAATATTTAGTTACTACAAAGTTAAAAGCTTAACATCATAATTAAAGATATAAGACATAAACAAAAAACTATTTGGATTACCCCTAGAGTACTGGACCACCAAAGGGTTAAGCCACCTTGGGAGCTTCATTAGAAAGTCTTTATTCTTGGATGAGACTATAAATTTATTAAAGAGAGTGAGTTTTCCCATAATTAGGCTTCAAATGATCTTGCAATTGTAATTCATATAATGAGAATGGGTGAGAGGTGGTCCATTTGAGGATTGACTGATTATCACCTATAGTTAAAAACCTGGAAGCTCTAAGCCAAAATAGATTTAGGTGCCTACTGGGAGGACATTTATGACAGGTGAATTTGATGAACTGAAACACATAAATGTATTAAAGGAAGAAGCCTAATTCCTAAAATAACTCAAGAAGGAAAGACAACTGAGGTGAATCCTAATGATGCAAGGGACAAATAAGGAAGACAAGAAATATTAAAGCAACCTAATGGAATCATTGAATGAAACATTATTGCAAAAATCTTTCAAAGAACATCTAAGAGATCCTAGTCAAAGGAAACTTCAATAGATAATGTCTCCAACTCACTACCTGGGGAAGTACTAAACCACAAGGAAGCATTGGAGGAAAATGAAGTGAACTCTAGATTTAAGAGATTGATCAGGAGAAGATCTAAGGGGATGAAGAAGTCTCTATCCCCCAAAACTAATATCACTTTTCATAGGCAAAATCAGAGGGCTGAAGTTCCCTAATAAACAAAGAATGGTTGTTAATTGTAATTAAGAATCTAAACCTCTTTTAATTGGTGTTCTTGAGATAAGAATAAAGGGGGACATTGGAAACAATCCTTTATTAAGAAGAAAAATTAGAGCTTCCTTACAAATCAAAATTACCACTAATGGTATAATACTAATGGCTTTTAACACAAGGGAGGTAGAAGAACAACCTATTTTGGTATAGTAATAGCTAATCCATCTCCAAGTGAGGAGGAAGAATAATAATGTAAGTTTTCAATTCTTAATCTTTTATGCTTTAAATCATAGATTTCAAAGATTAGATATATAGAGTAACCTTATTAGTATAGGGAATGGAATAAAGGAACCGTGGCTAATAGTTGGAGGCTTTAATTGTATGTTATATGCTAATAAAGCTAGGGGGAACCATCTACCTAAGGAATCACATAGATGAATTAAATGACTACATTAACTAGATTTAGATCATAAAGTTGAAGATGGAGGCTAATTATTTACATGGAGTAATAAACAATAAAGGAATTGTTTGATAAGGAAGAAGTTGGATAGGTCTAGGGTCAATGGGGCTTAGTTAAATAACTTTCTAGAAGGCAAAGTCTTCTTCAATCGTAACTTATTATCTTATCACATTCTAATTCTCATCTAAAATATATTAATCCATTAAGGAAGGTGTAGCACCTTTAGATTTAACAATTTCCTTATTGGATTGGAAGAATTTAGTTGAGCTATTATTAAAGGAGTAAATGCAAGCATAGTAGGAACAAAAATGTATTCTTGTATAAAGAAGTTGGAAGTGATAAAGAGGGAATTAAAGGTATTAAACAAAGCCATGGGGAATAATACTAAGAAAGTAGTTATAAATGTAACATATCATTCTCATAGCGTATATGCTCGAACATATCCACAAATAGTCGAGAATATTCTTTACAGAAACGGTACATTAGAACAATCACATTAATATAGCCTGCGGCATCAATATAACTTAAGCATTCCAAATACTTATTTCCTTTACAATCATAATGAGTCATATATGTCATAACATTCCAAATTCAAGTAGACCATACACAACAATTATGACACACATTGTTTTTAGATGTAATGCTATTGATAATATGATTTATTGACACGTGTCATTTAAAATTTGGAGACAATTGGAGTAGAAATTGGAGACAAATAGACTAGTTATTAAAAGAGGTCTAAATGGAACCATAGTGTAACATCCCGTTTCCAGAGAACGGGTCGGACCAGAGAAACGGGTCCGAGAGTGGTAAATCAACACATCGCATGCT
>JANIIA010000001.1:33163089-33175759 GCA_027478495.1 Erythroxylum alaternifolium
CGGCCGAATCACCGACGTTTTCTTCCGTCGGTTTATTCCGTCGGTAAATAAATTTACCGACGGTATATTACCTTTTTTCGTCGGTAATTTCCGTATGTAATTCACTATTTTCTTGTAGTGATGGTTAACTTACTGAGTTTGCAAAACTCATCAAAATTACAACGTTGACTTTTCAGGCTCAGAGGAGATCTCCAGTTAGATAAATTGGAGTTTAACCACTGCATTCAGATAAAAGATAAGGGTCGAGATCAGTTCGTGTCTGCATATATTTTTCATTATTTTGTTTTTAAAGTGTGTATTCACAAGTACTGTACAATGTGTATATAAATGGTTCTGTAATGTAATGACATTATGACTAAAAGTGCTTTGTATCTGTAATGGGACCAAGTGACTACTGAAATTCTGATGATATGTATAATGGTTGTAACACTTTTGATTTATGTTTATCAATAAAATGGGACGAAATTGATTATTGGTTTTCTACAATATGCGTGTAATGTTTGAAAAAAATTGTATTAAGTTTGACTGACCGTCCTAGCACACCATCCTTATATAGTGTATTCTAAAATACCGTCTGTGGGTTTAGACATATGCCCTATAGGAGTGGGGTGCTACATTTATTCCTTTAATAACTCAAAATTTCCAGATTTAAATACATTGATATCAAGGCAATCCATTCATTAAGTAATGACATCAATTGACAACCTAACCTTATCGAACCCTTAACTAATTAATCAAGCAATAATCTAGGTTTATTTCATGACTTAATCAAGTCCAAATATACTAATGTAGAGTGAGTTATCCTCATTTGGTTCAATAAATTCACAAAACTAAAATTATCATTTCAAATCTTTGTCCACGATCGTGGGGACCTTCCCATAATCATAGGATGAGTGCCCCGAAGTGCACTATCTAATTTTCGTCAAATTTCCAAATTCAAACACCTTCATACTGAATTCAAAACACCTTAATAATAGTCCATTAATTATACCTTGAGAATACCTTAATTATACTTCAATTCCTCATCAAATTCATCTCCAATTATAACTCAAAATCATTCATTTAGCAGCTCACAAACTATTGTCTTTCATGCATGCAAAAATAGAACAGAAACTATCATTCATGCATCATTTTCCAGCACTCATTTCACTCCAATATCACAATCAATCCATCTCCTATTCAGTCATCATTAAGTTCTATTAACTTATATCAGAAGAGATCAATCTTTCACTTACTTGATCAGCTCAATTGCCTCCTCAATTATCAAGCTAACCTAGCCTTCCATGCATGCAAGCCTAATTCCAAGAACAATATGGAAGTAGAATGGTTTTTAGTAAAGATCAAAAGATAGCAGTAAGTACAACAATGATCTGGTTCTATAATTATCTTTATAAAGGGTAAAAACATGGATTTTGGTATGGTAATTGAACAAAAATGTAGGAAAACACAAAGATGTGAGGGTGTGGGTATGGGTGTGGGTGTTTCGGTGGTGAGAGGAAAGGAGAAGAAAGCATATAGCAGAAACTTCAGGAAAGATGAGTGACTCTGCATTTGCTTAAGCCTTTTGGTGCAAAGTGTCCTTGTTTTAAAAGGAAACATGTCATCCAAAGAGATAAGCCACATGTTCTCTTATGTGGCTGCCAAATGTCATCAAAATCCTATGCCACTTGTCACTCAATCACTACTACCATTAGTCATTTAATTTTCTATGCCAAATGTCACTCATTTTATAAGCTTAGTGATTCTAATTTTCTATGTGTCAACTTGTCTTACCACTTGAAATTTTTCCTAGACTAAATGTACATTTTAATTTATCACTCTTCCAATTGTAACAATTAACTCTAAATTACTAATTATAATCCATTAAACCAAAATTCAAGATATAAACAATACACAATCATATCATAATCATTAAAAACCCTTTATACCCCCAAAATATGTCAATTCAGTGCAAATATAATCTTTGCAATGTTTTCTAAATCAACATTCATGTGTGTATATGCTCATGTTATGCATGTGAATGAAATGCACCTAATAAATTCTAAAATGATATGACTTAAAAGTCCAACATTTTAACCCTTAGTAAGTTTTGGAAACTGACTATTACAATAAAGGAAAAAGAGGAATTTGTTAGGATACAAAAGGAGCTTTATGTAGACCCCAAAGATGATCATCTAAGAAGCAAAGAAACTACAACCTTATTAAACTATATAAAAATGTTGGAAATCAATGATCCACTTTTGAAGCAAAAGGCTAGGGCAACCTGGCTAAAGGAAGGAGATATAAGTATATAAAATTCTTTCACAAAGCCATATTGGGGAGGAGAAATACAAAAATATCCTCCTTGAGGGATGGGAATGAAAAACTCCTTACCAACAGTGAACAGATAAATGTAAAAGCCTATAATTTCTTCTATAATACTATTAGCATGAGACTTAAAGCTATAATTACTATATAGGAGCTAAAGAAAATTCTCAACTATAAGATTCCTATAGACCTAGTAGAGAACTTAATCTAACAAGAAGTGAAAAGTACCTTATTTTCCTTAGTCACACAAAAGGCCCCTATTCCTAAAGATTACAATTCACACTTCTACCGGAAAACTTGGAATCAAACTAAACTTATGGACATATAAGTAGTGCTGGAATTTTTCAAGAATGGTAGGATGATGAAAGAATTAAACAAGACTTTTTTCTTCTTGATCTGTAAGGTAACCTCCCCTAACTTTAGAAGGGACTATAGGTAAATTTCTTGTTGTAATGTTATGTACATGATAATAGTTAAGATGCTTACAAAAAGGTTGAAACTAGTCATTAAACAACTAGTTGATAGCTTTCAAGGATCTTTAATAAGAGGAAGATATAATTGAGACAGTATTCTCGTAGTATATAAGCTACTAAAGGCTATAATAGAAGTAAAATAGCTAGGAAATGTGCTATAAAGGTAGATTTCCAGAAGGCCTTTAATTCCCTATATTGGAACTTCCTAATAAATACCTTGCATTCTTTTGGCTTCCTTGATCTCCTTATCAATTGGATAGGCCAGTGTGTTACCACTATTTCCTGTAAAATCTTAGTCAATACAAACCCATTATATTGGTTTTGTGAGCTAGGGGACTAAGAATAGGAAATCTATTATCTTATTACCTTTTCATCCTGGCCATGCAGGTTACATTGAGAATGATAAAAAACCTAGCAAATCAAGGGAAAATCAAATTGCACTCTAATTGTAGACCACAAAAGATCATCTTACCCTCCTTTGTAGATGATCTATTGATGTGCAAACATCATTTCTATTACTACCTTAGTGTTGCCTTGAAGTCTTTTAAAAAGCTGTCTAGTTTAACTATTAATAAAATTAAGAGTTAGCTCCTTATCTTAAAAGGGGTAGAACCTCTGGCTAACTCTCTAACATCCTTAACTGGTTTAAATTAAATCAAGCCTTGTATAACCTATCTATGAATCCCTACAAAAAAAAAGCCTACCCTTATAGATTTTAAACCACTTTTGAAAAGGATATTAGGGAAGCTAGCAAGCTAGGAAAGTAGATTTTTGTCATTTTCAGGTAGAACACAATCGGTAAGATCAATATAAAGCAACCTATATGTATATTAGAATTCACACCTATAGTTACTCAAAAACTTGGTCAAGGCTATTAATAGAATGCTGAATAGGGTCAAAGCAAAAGGTAAAGCCCCTAATTAATTCAAATGGGAGAAGGCTTGTAAAACCAAAAAGTAAGGGGGATTAGGAATCCTATCTATAAGGATTTCTAATCAAGTACAGTTGTTAAAAATAGTATGGAGGTTTTTAAAAGATAAATATGCACTTTGGGTTAGATGGACACATTCTTATTACGACAAATAACGTAATATCAGGAATTAGAAGGTTAAAACTGATACCTCCAAGACCTTAAAGAACATACTAGCACTCAGGCAATTCCATAAAAATGACTTCCTATGTAGAATATGAGATGGAGTCTCTGTCTCATTGTGTATGATAATTGGTCCATTATGACACCATTATTAGTGATCTGATATAAGGTACTTGAGGAGTGAAGTGGGTCATAAGGATATAGTACAAGATGCAATTACACTTCACCACCAGTCAATGTTTATACTAAAGCATGCTAATCAACATTTGATAAGCCTAAATCCCCAAATTATGGATCAGATATGGTGGAAACATCACTAAGTAGGAAAATTTATGAATAAATCATGCAGGAGATCTTTAAGAAATAACCTACCTTATGTGAAGTGGGCCAACCTTGTCTAACTAGAGTTTGCATATCCTTAGGCTTCAATTATAACATAGTTTATCATTTAAAGGAAAACTTAACACCAAGGATAGACCGAGTAAATACATGAATATCTAAAAAAATTATGCCCTTCATCAACAAAAATGAAAAATTATGAACCACTTATAATTTAAATGCAATTACTTAAAAGTGATTGTGAGTATGCTTATGCAATTAGGGGTTATACCATTATGGTCTTAAAATTGGAAGGAAATACTTATATAGTACTACAAAAACAAAAATAGAAGGGATCTAGGTTGGCTCATCTCCAAAATGGAACTATACAATTCAGTGAATGCTTGATAAAATGGGAGGAACCAGTGTGTACTTAGTAAATAGGTGAAGCAATTGGTGACTCTAATTCATGCAATCATCAACAAGATAAGGGAGTAGATCCTAATCCACAACCTGAATAGGATTTGCTCCTTCAATATAGTTCAAAAAATGAGTTTACCCATATATGGAATTGGAAGGATTAGAGCTATGTTATACAACATCATAATAAGAAGGAATAAAAGTTATGCTTGTGCAAAACTACACTAGAAAGGACTAAGTGACACCTTTTTAATTGTGCAACCATCTAGAAAATCCTAATGTAATACTGTAGCAAATTGTGTTTAACTCTCGAGTTAAAGGCATCACTTATAAGAGACCATAAACCTATTTTTAAAAAATGAAAATTTTTAATTTTTTTAAAAAATCAATCACTTTCAAAATTCATATTACTATTAAAAATTTTAAATAAAATTTGTAGTATAAAAACATGATAAATTTGATGATATAAGAATAACATAAATAATTAGTATCATTAAATTAAAAGAATTTTTTCCTTCCCTAATATATGTGACCTTTAAAAATTATAATTACTCCTTTTGGAAAGTAAAATGTTGTAAATTGGAAATTTTTCTCCAAAAGAAGTTATAAAGGCCAAAGCCTAGTTACTTGATTACAAAAGCAAATAAAAATAAGTAATACAAGTAATAGCTTGATTATTGCAAAATAAGGCCCCTCAGGTGTCTAAGGCTACAACTATGCTATATTAAACACTTAGTGACATCCATCAAGGTTTCGAACATCCCTCTGAGAGATATAGCCTAATAGATACTACTCAGTACCTTTACTTAGCTTAAGGTCTTAGTACATTCTTCACTCAGCTTTAAATTCTACTACTCTTTTGTGCTAGTGCCTAACTTTATTTCATTTCATTCTACATTATTCTCTTTTAATACTATATTGATCATTCTTGCTTTATGGTGGTTGTTATCAATATTTATCGTAGTCTCTATATCATTGCTATGTCCCCACTAATGTTGAGGTTGATACCATTTATTGTAGCAATTTTCCTGATGATGCTTAAGGTATTATAGGTTCATATGTCCAGTTCATTAGATTGGTTTTAAAATATCATGACATTCTTTTCTCTCCATAATGTATAAACATAATAACTTAGTGTTATTTTAAAAAAAGTAAAGTCATTTTTATTGGTAAAATTTAGCTTGTTTGACCAATCTATGATTCATATGTAATCTATTTATGGACAATTGATATCACATCTTGCCAAGATTTCAAACTAGGTGATTAAGGAGAAGGGACAATTAAAGAGTAAGTGATTGGTTGTTACTATTTCTTGTCTACAAAGTTCAAAGCTAAGATTTCTTTTTTGATCTTTTTCTTTATTTATTATTCTTAATCTTTTTTTATGGCAAGTTAAAAGATGATGGATAATTTTGGTAAATTTTACCTAACTAGACCTATTTATGCTTGATCACTTAAACAACAAGTTCTTTAAACATCATTAAACATTATTTGCTAATGAATTTCAATGATCTATGCTTTAACCAGATAATGATGTCATTTTTCCTTAGGATAAGATGATAGGGGGAATGTTAGCCATCAGTAAGGAGAGCCCTCTGGTTTAGCAGTGTCATTGACCTCTATTATGATTCTTTTCACTTTTTCTTAGTTAGGTAATAGGTGCTTTATACTCCTTATAACTTTAACTAATTGCAAGGAACATATTGAGCTCTAGTTTTCATACTTGAATTTAGTATCAAGATCATTCTTTATAATATTTTCTTTATATACTAAGCTTTTCCCTCATCGTCATTATTTGGTTTAAAGTCTATAAAGTAGATATATTAGGCTTAATTTTATAGAAACTTATGCCTCTTAGGACATGTACGTGCTTCTATTAGACCTAGAGAAATTGTTTTTAATTAAAAAACCTCCAGATCCTCTTTGCTTGGAGCATGTTGTTCTTATCTTTGATAAGAGTAATTTCAACTTTCCCTCTTCCTTTGGTGTCTATAGCTTAGCCTATATGATCTTGGTATTAGTTATATTGGACACTACTCCTTATTGGGGAAATATCTTAAGGATTTTTCTATTGTTTTAACCATTTTTTTAGCATTAGGCGTGAGCACTTATATATATTAAGATTGTTAAGAATGGATATAATTAATTATAGCATATGTGTATATGAGAGTTATTTATTGATCCAAATATTAATTATGTTATGGAAGGAGTTGAAGAGGGTTGACAATCCCTAAAAGTGAGACTTTTAGTGGTTATTGAAATTCCCAAGTAAGTGAAAGGAGATTCTTTGATTTGTATCTTTAAAACCCTAGTGATGCTATTTTATACATCTTGGGCTTTATTAGTGATAAAGAGATGGCTTTTTCTGATTTTAATTGTAAGATAAGATAAACTTGTAAGTATGAAGAGAATTCATAAGTAATTTAACTAATTGAGTATTATATCCACTTAAGACAATATCATTAACAAATAAGAGATTAACCAATCATATATTCTTACATTTTTTATAATATATGAAGTTCCCCATCCTAACTTATATTATGTTTAAAAAGCCTTGTGAGGAGCTCAATAAATAAGGTGAATAAATAGGATGAAAAGGGGTTATTATATCTCAGACCTTTAGCTTCTTTAGTGACTGGTGGAGGCTTACCATTGATTAAGATACTGAAGGATGTAGTTGCAATACATTAATCGATCTATTTATTGAATATTAATAGGAAGTTAAACGCTTCAAGGCTATTAAAAATAAAATTCTAGATCACTATATCAAATATCTTGTTAAAATTGATTTTTATTACACAAACTTTATTTGAGGACTTCCTATTGTAGTTTCTAAACAATTCTTATGCTATTAAGATGTTGTCACCTATTGGTTTGACCTGTATGAGAACTCTTTAAATTAGAGATGATTTTAAAAATAGATCTCAATATAAGGCAATCATCTTTCATATCATGTTGCACAATATGTTATAACAAGTTATTAACCTTAATTCTTATAAGGAAGATGGGATGGACACGTAGGGATTATACATATTATTTTTGTATTTCTTTTAGCACTTTGTTCCCTTTGAAAAACTTTGGATTGTACTTATAACTTGATCACCTATTAGATTCTAATTTTTTTGAAAGAAGAGTGCATTTAGTCCATATAGTCTTGTGGCTTTGTGAAGATTAAGGCTAAATAGAGCTTTGTAAACATATTCCCTATTGAAAAGATTATATAAGGCAATTGCTTGTTTATTAGAGATAAAGATCTAGATGAATTCTTCTATATATTGTAGAGATAAGCAAACATTATTAACTAGACCTATTATGTTTTGAAAGCAATTCAGGACTGGCTTCGTTATCTCTTTATGATTCCATATGGTGTTCCCCTCCTGGTTAGCTATAGAGGAGATCTTTTTATTATACTCTCGTAACTAAGATTGCATTGCAGAAGTAGAATATATGTTTCTCCCGTCCTTTAACCGTTAGATTCTTGATTTTTGCCTCATATGTGAGTTGTACGTTTTTATAACTTAAGTAGAGTTTACTATGGCTAGCTTTATTTATTCGTAAGGTTCTCATTATTTGGTTTCAAATAGAGGTTGTTTTGTACCTAGTTGAGTGTTTCGCTAGATGCCTATATTGCTATGATTGTGTCATTAAAGTTTTTCTTATAAGAGCCTTGATCTCTTATTTCATATGTTGAAGTTTTCTAGCATATTTAAAAGCTTATAACCTTTGAATTTTAAGAGATATTCACTTTGACAATGTTTCCTCAAATCCCTCTAAGTTGATTAAGTATTTATTGAATCTAAAGGGTTGAGCTTGTAATATTTTGATTATTTAGGTTATGAATATCAATAGGGTAGTGATTAGAACATAGGTTATTACTAAAGTGTGCAATAATTATTAAAGCGAATTCAATAATCTAAAGGGAATTTGTAAGAGATCCATTATTTTTTTACGTAATAATTATTAAAGGGAATTCAGTAATCTAAAGACAGTAAATAAGTACTCTATCAAGTTTTCTTCGAATGAAACATTTCTTACCTTCCTTGTTACTTTAAGTGTAATGATCTCATTATATGTAAAATCAATATACCCACATGACTCATACAATTTCTAATGCTTGTGCTCATATGCTTATGACTTGAATTGCTACCTTTTATATCTTGGGAGAATAATGCGATGTTAAAATACCTTATGAGCATAAAGTGAACTTTGATGCTTATGTAAATGGGTTTCTATTTATTTTAGAGAAGAATTCTCTAGAATGCATGGTTGGTAACATGACAAATTACATTTTGGTTAGGAATGAAGCTTGAGGAGATGTGGACAAGCTGATTAGATGAATTTGTTTGGATAATTCTCACTTTGTTATTTTTGCAACCTAAAATAATCCTATAATTAACGTGATGATAATGATTAAAGATTTATGTGACATTAAGGTCATTATAGGTTTCCATGCTTTCTATTGTTAGTAGATAGTGGGTTTTCTTTGATATTTTTTAAATCAATGTATTATTATTATTATTTAGTAAAAAAGTATAACCTTAAAAGGATTGAATTGTTAAAAAGGAGAGATGTGTCTCTATTCCCCTTGTTATCATGTTTAATCTGCATTAGAGAATAATTTTCAGGTATAACGGTTTCTTGCCTCTTTTCTCTTACTTGAAATTCTTCTATACCTTTTTTGTTTTTCTTTGATAGTTGATGGTCACTTTAGCTTCCACTAAGTTATCTTCTTCATCTACTTTTAGAAATGGGATTGAGTTAGGTAGTTTAATACTAGGCTTTACTTAAAAATAAATCCTTGCATACAAAATTCTTCCTATCTCTATTATGGCTTAATCTAGGAATATTAATTTACTAAGATAGCTAACTAAATAGCTTAACCTTATGATTGACCAATATTTTAATGGAATATTATTTAAAGATAATCCAAATGAGGACATATTTCATCTTTAACTTTTTCAAATCTAGGCCATATCTCCATTTTTGTAAGAATATTGGTTTTTTATTGAGGTGTAAGGGCCAACTTTTATAATTTTTTTTATAAATCTATAGCATTGTTAAACCTGGAGAGGAATATGACCTCTTCATTGATTACCACCTACTCGAGCCCTGAGCTTTTTCAGTTGTTTGTACCAAATGATTTATAGTAGGGTAAAAAAGTTTTTTTTTTTCTATATATGATGAATCCTACCAGAGTTGTAAACCATTTAAACGTAACTGTTTGAAGAATATCAATAGATGGAGATATAGAACTTTCATTTGAGGAAGAAAAAGGTATATATTTCATAGTCAAATATAGGGTCTAGCATCTGACCAATTGGTACCAATTTTTGGATTTGAGGTGATGTTTATAGGGGATCCAAGACATTAGAAGGATGGATTGAAGTTGTTAGAAGTGCATTAAATGCCTTCGGAGATTTTAAAGAAGCAAGGAGATTAAGAGTGTGAGTGCTCTTAGGAGTTGAAAGTAAAGGGGGAAACTTATATTGGAAGAGAAGGAGGAGGAGTTAGTAAGTGAGATTGTTTAAGGGTTATTATTGTTGAAAAATTAACCATGATCCAACCATGGGCGCAATGAAAAAATAATTTTGTAATTTCTTGATAAGATCTCTTTAATTAAATAACTTAAAATTATAAATCATAAATAAAAAGGTTGAAACGTACTTAATTCATATTCGTATATAATTTTTCTTCTTGATTTGTCAACCACAATTTGTCCATATGTCTAACCTCTAATGATCTCCACATAGCAAAGAAAGAAAAAACTAAACACTTGAGAGGAAAAGGCAGGAGTACTAGCTCCTTTATGTCTTTTTTCCTATTTATAGAAAAGGACACAAGACATTTGGTTTTTTACTTTTCAACTGCTCTTTTGTGTATGTCTTATTAACTTCATAACACATGAATGATTATAAAATATAATTATAATTCATAATTAAAATTATATAAACTAAAATCCTTTTTAATTTATAGTTATTTATTTAATTAAACAATTTATAATCATAGATCAATAGCGAAGTCTAGAAAAATGTCATGACCACCCAAATATTATGAATGTCAAAGTGTTAGACTCAACTTGTCCATACATAGTTATAATAAATAATTTAATGTTCTAGTTGAATATAAAGTATGGATACAATGTCTAATCATTTAAATCCAATCGTGTTTATTTTTTCTAATTAGTAATTGAAAAAATAACATTTGAAAACACTTTTCAAATGTCAATTCACTTTGGTCAGAGAGTTCTTTAAATTACTGCTATTTAAGAATAATAGAACATTATTTCTAATTACTTTAGAGTGATGAATCTTTTATTAACTTATTAAACTATCTCCATATGATTTATACTATCAAAGTACTACCAACTGAGCTACCCAAAATAGAATAGGTTATAAGTAGCATCAAAATATAGCAATTCTCATATGAAATACTTTGGTAATCTTAAGTCTAATGAATAATTATATAACTATCATAATGAGGAAATCCATAGACATATAAGTAATATTCATTCTGAGATCCTCATAATATGGTCAATTTAGTGAATTTATTCTCTAATAAGCACCTACACATTTTTAAAGTATTTGCATACTTTTATGAGATTGATTACTTTATTCTTAAGAAAGAAATATAATGTGTACTAGTTTTACCGTTTTATCAATATACCAACTTTGACGAAACTAAGGAACAATATAAGAATAATACATAACTGCAAATTGAATATCACAATTATAATCTCATCATATTATCAGTTGTACAGTAATTATTCTTGAAAATTTATCAAAAGTATTAAAATATTAACTATATTTAGCAAAATACACAAAGATAAGTATTGTTTTTAATTAATTATGTCACAAAATCTATAACCAACCAATTAGTTATATGGTATATACTAACACTTTTCATTTTTATAGCACAAATGGTGATAAATTGATAAAGGGGCTTGGAGAAAAAAAAGCCCGCCCAAATTCGTTATTAAAATAGGTAACTAAAAATTGAGATTATATGGTAGGTGAGGCGAAAGCTGGGAACTACAATAAGTTCACTAACTTAAATGGAAGAATAAGCATTATAAACTAAGGGGGACAGAAACTCTTGAAGATTAGTTAAAGCTGAATCAAAGCAAAAGGGGACGTAAGCGATCAAAAAAGGTAGATTAGATTCAAGATCGGAATAAGGATTGAAAAGAAGTAACAAGGCTAGAACTAAGAAGACGAGGAAGGGAAAAATATTACTAGGAACAACCAGACAGCAACATGAATTGTCAATCTCCACTGGAAATCCTTGAGAGAAATAGGAGCTCGGCTCGAGATGTTGTATAATTTTTTTAAAAATTGTAATTTATTTGTATTAATTTTATTTCTATTATTTATATAACGTGCAAATTTTGAATCATTATTATCTTTATATAATAGTGAAAATTTTAAATTTATATTCTCCCTATACACATGTATAATTAATTACCAAAAACTTATTTATAGGAACATGAAATTTGGTAGTATCGTATAAACACTTTTGTTCGTAAACTTACTAAACCATTTATTATTTAAGAATATATATTATACCGGTATCTTCTTGACTGTATAATTTGGGTTACATTACGTATAATATTTGTAAAAAGAAAGGGTGAGGGCTGTAGAATGCCGCGTCATTTAGTGCGACAATGGCAGCCTCAATAATAAAAGCCATAACAAAATCTTGGGTGGATTTTGTATGAAGTGATATCTGTGAGGTGCCCATGTCGAATCCGCCACCTCCACATTATAAATAAAATCCGTACGTTGCGTTGATTATGACATGCCTCATTTATGGTGAAACAACGATAACTCTCGGAATATAAGCCTAATGAACAGCAATAACGGAGTGGGTCCACTTGAGGATTTTGTTTGGGTCAAAACCTCTTGAGATGGAGGTCTCGTGGCCTCTGGAATTCCCATCTGACAAGAAGAAAAACATTGGAAAGAACCCGACCGCAGCTTACACTACTTTAACAGTCTGTTTGGTTACTGTCCCCATGGTGCTGGGACGGAACGAGACGGAAATGTGGAGACGGAACGGAACA
>JANIIA010000001.1:33200109-33223033 GCA_027478495.1 Erythroxylum alaternifolium
TTGACAACAACAACTCCTTTCTACTCCCTAAAGTTAGTAGGTTGCCTACTACGTTCACTAGCCCATAAACAGCTATTGCTGGCCATCTCCTCTATTAATTCCTATACTTGATCGACCGTCTTTCTCATTAACGATCCTCTTGACACCGCATCAATGGTGCCTCTAGTATGTGGGTTCACTTAGCTATAAAATGTCTGTAGCAGGAACTCCTTGGGTAAATTATAGTGTGGGCATATCCTTTGCAAGTCCTTTTAACGCTCCTATGTTTTATAAATAGACTCCCCGTAACCTTATTGGAAGTTTGTAATTTCATTAATAATTTTGATGGTCTTTGTTAGTGGGAAGTATTTATCTAGGAAGACACGCACTAGCTGGTCCCATGTCATAATGTTAGCGGGGCTCAGTGAATGATACCAAGCCTTCGCTCTATCCCTCAGCGTGAAGGGAAACAACCTAATTCTCATTGTGTCTTCTGACATCTGTTGATACTGAAAGTATCACAGATCTTAAGAAAACTCAAGATGTGAGCTGTTGTTCAGGAAGGCTGGCTTAATTTGAAAGGAGATCGCTTGAACAGGCAGTCTAGCCACTCCTTAGTTCGCAGGATTGAACCCTGGCCTCATAAAATCCATGAGGGTCCTCTGTTGTTGCCTGCCAGGATTGACTTCTTGATCCATGTTTCTTTGGAATTCCTCGACCATTTGTGCTTTTTCGATCTCTTCTTCTTCTTCTCACCGAGCTTTCCTAAGGGTTCGTTATAAACGAGTTATAACTAAATCTAAAGTCTCCGTTGCATGACTCGAACCTCTCGTGACTCTTGTGTTCATGCAAGAGCACGATTCCTAAGTAAAACTAATGAAAAATGAAAACAAAGAAAAGAAGAAAAAGAAAAATTAAACTATTCTAACGCATTAAACTATAAAACTAAACTGCCTTCCTTGACAATGGCGCCAAAAACTTGTTAGCTCAAGGTGACATATGCTAAGTTTTACTATTTATAACCTTGGTAATTATAGCAAGCGCATGGGGTTGATTGCATAGTACCTAAGGCGTCGATCCCACAAGGAAGGGAACTAGTCTTAAAATCTAACCTCGGCTATGTTTGCAATACCTAATTAAACAACTACTACAGAAATTAAAATTAATTAAGAATCAAATATGAAGCACCAAAAGAATGAACAAAATAGCCAGCTCACACAAATAATCCAAAAACTCAACCTAGAAGTGACCAATTGAGAGAAAGGGGAAGTTAATTCGAAACTAAAGAAAATCTACCTAATTATATAATTTCTGACTTAAAGGGCCTAGACGGTCCTAGGGTAAATTACTCTCTCTTAAGTTATAATTCTGAACCCTAATTAATAATCCCTAATTTAAATTATGGAAATTGCGATCTCTCGATCCGTAATTGGCCCAAAACCTAAATTAGTTCTAAAGTTATCTATTAACCTACTGGGAATCTATGTTCAATCTCTTATTATAAGACTCTATCAGTTTGATTCAACTCTCTACCTATCGATTTACCTAATTCTCGTTAGCCTCAATATATGATTATCACCCGACTCACCCTCTCAGTTTGTTGCCAAGTTATGAAGAATCGAAATTGAATCAAAAATAAATTGAATAAAACACAATCAAATAAATTTTATTAATCTCAAGAACAAAAAACCCGAAGATGAGTTTAGACAAAAGATCAACACTCAACTATAATATTCCTAATCAATATCCAAATCTCATACATCAATGAAATCGAAATAAAAACATAGAAAATACTGTTGGAATGGATCTCAGAGGTAGCGACTGCAGGAAACCGCCTGTTCTGGGAAGTACGTCGTGTCAAACGTATCTCCGTGCCTCTTTTCCTTCGTCTCCTTCCTCAATCGCTTGATCTCTCTCTAGGTCTCTCTCAGATTTTTACAGAATCTCCGTTTTTGCATAACTCTCTCATCTTTCTAAAAACTCTTGGTGGCTGCTAGGTGTTGTTCTCTTTATTCTGTAGAAGTCCTAGATCAAACTCATGGTTGAAACAGACTGAAAAATTACTTAAAAATTGAGTTTTCGTGTCAGCCCGACGTAGGGCATGTTCGTGGCTCTGAAGTGCACAATTGTGGCCCTTGGTGCACGATCATGGCTTGGCTGCTGTTGGCTCTTCTTCTTTTGTCACGATCGTGGCCTATGTCTTTTATCTCAAAACTCTTTAAATCTTCACGTTCTTTCCTGTTTACCCTGCAATATTAGCACACACATTAAGGTACCTCGAAATATACAAATTAAGCTCAAAGATTCAAACTAACCTATAAAAACACTTAAACATAAAAACTACTCTAATTAAACCCTAAATGCATACTCAACACTCAATTTAACACAAAATGCATAACAAATAAACCCTAAAATATCATACAAAACACTACTATCAGTAGAAAAGTTACAAGTAAAACTTAAAGGAAGACTTGAAAAACTATGACTTGATGAGATGATCATCACTTGAAGTATTGTTGCAAAGTTTGGAGAAGATACTTAAAATATTTTAGTAGTCATTTTATACCTTAGATCATGTTAGAAAGGCACCAAGTCATTGAAGCATCAAAGAAGGCTTGAAGGATCAAGAAATAATAAGGTGAAGTAAGTATCTAGTCAATTAACCAATATATAAGGAGTCGAACGAGTCTATTCAATCAATCCAAGATTGGTTGAAAAGCATGAAAGTCCCAAATTAAGTGAAGTAAACTCAATTTGATCTAATAGGTTGCTACATCTTATAGGGATCCAATAGTTATATCTCACTTTGAAAAAAAATTATTAACCCTAGCAATGACTAGAGACTTGAAAGGAACCATAAAAAGCCTTCCAATTTACAAAAAAAATTGTTCTTACAATTCATTTATTATTTATTAGAGGAAGAAAGCTTTATATAAAAAGGTTTTATAGCTTTAAATTTCTTTATATGGTTGAAAAGTGTTCTAGAGAATTCTAAACAAAAAGAGTTTGATTTGTTTTGATTATTAAATAAAATGTTAATGTAGAAAATTTTCTTTTCACCATTTTGAAGAATAGGAGATAATGAATTCAAAATTGTCAAGCGAACATAGGGTGAAGACGTAACTTAAAAAGGAATGAACCATTATGAATAGTAGTATTTATCTTATGATTATTTTATTTGCTCTTGTAAAATTGTTATTACATTTAATATATATTTCACAATTGTGATATTTATTGTACGTGTATACTTTTGTACATAGGCTAGACATTAGAAACTGAAGAACTATTGGCTTAAGAAAACTAAGGATACTACAAAATTTTTCATTTTCTCTAGTTTAGAATTGCCACTTGTTGAATCCCAAATACATACTTGTGATATTGCTTATGATTTTTCTAACTTTATTATTGAAATTTTAAGCTATTTATCTTTAGCTTATTTAGTGTTTATTTAATTTTGTGAAAAGTTTTAAAGTTAGAATTACCTAATTCATCCCCTCTTAGATATCGTTTGATCTAATAATTAGTATTAGAGCAAGTCTCTCAACATAGTTGTTCAATTTTACAACATAAAAAAAACAGTGGATATGAATGGATAAAAACATTAGTTGATAAACTTATATTGATAGGAATGAATACTTATATTGTTAAACTAGAATGAGATTCTTCTTCATGATAACAAGTGCCTAATTGTTATGAGAGCAAGTGTCTCAATATCTGTATCCAATTTTACGAGAGAAAAAAGCATGGAACATATGGAGTAAGTCTACAATTTACATTTTTAATCAACTTTTTTAGTTGTTTGGTTTCTGGCACTAAAATTTTTTCTTTGCCTTCTCTCACAATGCCATAAGTTCTAATTTGGTAACTTGCATCTTCTAGCTAATTTCCACTCTAGTTCATTCCTTGTTTAACATTTGGCTACTTGTTAAGGTAAAAAAACTAGGTAGGATTTCTCACACCTAGCCACTTACTTTATCCTTTCCCACCATGGCTGAATCTTCTTCAAGTTTGGAAAATCTAAACTGTGGTAATTTTGCCTCTTAGTTTCCTTCTAAGACTACCATAATCCTAAAATTGCTTTCTTAGGACATAGTGACAAACACTAAATTTAAGACCAAACAAGCTCTTGACTTTTTCTTTAGGTCTAAGACCTCTTCAAGACCTCATTCTAAGAATGTATTTCCTAACCTAAAACGCCTTAAGTCATACCTAAACGTCATAGCCATAACTCTATTCCAAGCTCTCAAGCTTAACTTACTAGCTTCTCCTTCAGGTTCCATTTATGCTTAGGAATAACCCACGAATCCAAGAACATATTACTTCTATTATTGGAAAAAGAACTTGGTCATAAGTGGTGGTTGATTCTTCCCTAAACACTATGCTCAGTTATTTCTTCTAGTAATTAGGAGAAGAGACAAATGTACTATCGTCCCCACTTATAAAAGTTCTTCAAGTTGAAGCCATAATGTGGATGAGCACTTTAGTAAGACACTTTATTAATAACAGGTCTCCTTTTCCTCCTATGAAATCTTGGGAAGAATAATGGAGCAACTTAGGATTGAAAAAAGGTCCTAATTAATCAAGAGGATCTATTCTTATTTGGAAACACAAGTGAATTCAAAACCCTAAAAGTAATAGCAAATGGGCCTTAACATTTTAACAGAAAGCCTATCCTTATCCTTCTACATAAAGGAAAACTAGGTCTAGATCCAGATAAAACCAAACTATAAGTGGTTCCTATATAGGTACATTTCTACAACACACCTTTAGAATACTGAAGTAAGTTGGGACTAAGTTACATGGCAAGTTCTATAGGAAAGCCTTTTCATTTAGATGAAAAGACTACACTAAGTAGTATATATTATGTTAAAATTTTCATTGAACAAAAATATGTAAGGAATTAATTGAAACACTTAAGTTAAAGAGTCTAAATGCATCTGGCACTCAAAAGGAGATTGAAATTTTAGTCACATATTAATGGAAGCCTTCTAAACCAAAAGTGAAATATGTTTTAAGGCTAACTAGAAAGCTATTTTTGAAGGGGGTTATAAGAAATTAATGGATAATGATAATCTTGAGGAGCTAAAGAAGAACGAAAAGGCCTTTGCATGATATCAAAAGCTTATGAGAGAACAAATAAATGAATATTAGATTATAAGGGAGAACAACTCAAAGAACTTTACTCTTGAAATACAGGAAGAAGTTGTTGAACTAAGAAGGAAAAGGAATGATTGTATATATGAGAATCAAACTGACTAGAATATGAAGAAAATTTTAGAGGAAGACAATATTGAATAAATAACAATTTAGGTAGGGGTTGAGTCTCTATCAAATGGAGAAGCTAATCTTGATGGCAGAAATAAAGCAATCAAATAGAGAATAAATATGTTGACTTCAATGTTAAGGACGACTGGAAGGAAATCTAAATCTAAGGGAGCTAAATACCCTTCTAATATATTCTAATGTCAATTTTAGCTTAGAATGCTAGGGGTCTTAACAATCCTAACAAGTAGTAGGTATTTGTTGACTATCTAATATCAATAAAGCAATGTTAATTGACCTTTTAAAAACTAAACTCAAGGAGGATGGATGTAAGAAACTTTGATTTATTCAAAGTAACTGGGGAATTATTACTAATTGTAGTGAACACTATAATGGAAGAATAGTAGTAGTATGTCATATAAAGAAAATTGACGTTACTAAATACCTATTTAATGATCAGGTTCTACATTTTTATATTATTTTAAAGAATAATAATCAAAGAACCTATTTTAGCTTTGTATATGTAGCTAACTTACCAAACCTAAGAAACTCAATGTCAAAAGATTTGCAAAACAAGGGTTCAAATATGGGCATCACTTATATAATCCTCAGTGATTGTACTCTTTACGCGTTTACATCAGAAGAAGGGATGAGTTCAAAGCTCATTCAATGAGTTAATGTCTTGTTTTATTACTATATATGTCACTAAAATTAATTATGAAAGGAACCATTTTATATGTAATAATAAATAGCAAAGGAAGTGGTACTTCAGAAGGAAGCTAGACAAAGCATTGATGTATCAAACATGGATAGTTGAATTCAAGGAAACAAGGCCATCTTTAACAAACCTCTGTATTAAGACTATATTCGAATTAAAGTTTGTAATTTAGTAAAAATCCATACTTGATTACCCTTTTTAAATTCTTCAATTATATAAAAAATCTTAAAGGATTTTAGGAAGCAAATGATTTAAGAATGAGAATTCAAATAGAGGGCTATGAGCAATATACATGCATTTAGAAATTGCACCTGATGAAAAAAAAACTCAAATTTATACATTATAGACACTTAAACAATAAAGCCTTAACATTAAGGAGACAAAAAGTTACATCAATAAAAGTTGAACTATAATAGGATTGTCAAGAGATTACTAAAAGGGAGAATGAAAAGGCTACACTTAACCTTTGTTTTAACACACTTGAGGCACTTAACTCATTGTGAAGGTGAAAATCTAGAGTGCAGTGCCTTTAAAAAGGTGATAAGAATTCCAAAATTTTTAAAATTTTTCTCTGCAAAGAGAAATACTAAAAAAATACATACCTCATTAAGGATAATGGAGATAGAAGATGGAGATAAAAGGAGATCAAGGAAGAATTGTTCGGGTACTTCCAAAAGACCATAGATTTTCACTTTGAAAGCTATTCTTTTATGCATGTGCTCAACAACTTCATGTCAAGTGCGATCTCTAATAAGAAAGTTGGGGACCTAGTAAATCCTATTTGCTCACAGGCTATAGAGAATGCTTTGAAGGGCCTTAACTTTAATAAAATCGCGGGACTAGATGGGCTTAACGCTTATCTTTCCAAGGAGTCATGGTTATGGACCTAGGAGTAAGTCACCAATTCTATACTTGAATTTTTTATCCCTAGAATACTTCTTAAAGAGATAAACTAAACTTATGTTTAGCTAGTACTAAAACTTCCCAACCTAAATTATCTTAGAGATTTTAGAACAATTGCTTTTTGCAATATTGTATACAAAATCATCTCCAAAATATTGGCTTCAAGATTAAAACATTATGGAATGTTTCATAAATAAGTCACAAGGAGCCTAAATTAGGGAAACAAACATTGGATACAACATCCTATTGGCATAAGAATTTTTGAAAAGATACTAAAGGAATGTCTTAAACGACATTAATTGTCTTGGTTAAATGGAGGTCATAATAAAGTAGTTGGTATTTCATTCTTTAGATATGTTAACATGTTTATGAGCATAATTGTTTTAGAATAATTCTAATCTTTTTCATTTGTAGGAAGATGATGATTGAGAGTAAATAAGGAGGTAATTTGTAAAGGATTTAGAGTGCCTGTACATATTGGTTTTATTTTGTATTTTGGTTGATGTACTTAAATTTTATATGAAGAACTAAAGGAAGATAATATAGATGCATATTTTAACTAATGATTTTTTGCTGTGTTTTGGATACGTTAAATGTTTAATTCCATAAGTCTATATAGACTATATGATATCATATATACATGCATTTTTTTGGTAATTAATATTTGACATTATGTTTCTTAGGTCATATATTAATATATGTATGGTTACTTTTAATATTATGCATGTTTTTCATAATGAACTTTAATGTATATGTAACTGTTGCCTACTAAGTGAAAATGGTTTATTTTATATTGACATGTAGTTGCTAATGAAAAGATAAACTGCTGCTTTTGTTGTCAGATATTATTGCCAAAAAAATCAATTTATTACCTTATAAAGACTCAAGTTACCCCTATATCCATTCAACATTGTTGTTATAACTTAAAATTATTTTGTTTCCTTAGTCAAAGCTTGAGACAAAATTATAGACTTTATTGCCTAACAAGAAATTATGTTATCTTACATTTATAGCCATGCCACTTTTTTTAACAAAATGAAATATGTTGCCTTAATGAAAAATCACAATAATTATAGTCTTAGTTATGTTTTGTCCTATCACTTAATGATTTTTTTTATTGTAGTGAGCTATAAAATGAAGATATACTTTCAAAAGGCTTTCAAATTAATCAATTGATGATCTATCTTATACTAACTTAAGGCTTCTGGATTCCCATAAGAGTACATTAACTAAATCTAAGTAATGCATAACAATTAGACAATTCAACATCCTAATGAATGGAGAATAAAATCTAGTGATTAAAAGAGGAAAAAAGGTTAGGCAAGGTGATCCTTTATTCCCTTATCTATTCTCAATTTGTGTCAAAGTTTTAGTAAGACTAATTAAGCACAATATTAAGAATAATCCCTTATTCAAGTTTATAGAAAATGTAGCAAATTGAAAATATTTTATCTATTATTTACATATAACTTATTGATGTTTTGTAGAGTTGATGCTTGCTTAGTTCATGTACTAATAGACTCTATCAATTCTTTCAGTAAGCTATTAGGGATTTTACTTAATTAGGACAAAAGTTACTTGATGATGATCTATGTTAATGTTAATTCTTTAAGCCAGGATATATCCTTCCTAACATGTTTGAGGATTAAAAATCTCCTTTTCACTTATTTATGAGTTCTTATACCTATAATATATACCAACCTACAAAGATTTCCAATAATCGTATAAGTTGATTGAAAGAAGAATAAGTCTTTAGTGCAAATAAGAAGTCTTTAATTGATCAAATTCAATCTGAATAATCTCCATGTATACTGGATATCCTATATTGTTCTGCCTCATAAACTTGTTAAAGATATAAAGAATGTTGATGAATTTTCTCTAAAAAGGAGATGTTCACAAGCAATAAAATGCCAAGTTTAAATGGAATGAAATTGGAAAACCAAAAAAGGAAGGAGGTATGGGAATTTTGTCAATGCAAATCACCACTAAGGTCCTATTAGCCAAAAAGATTTGGAGATTATTAACATACAAAAAGAACCTCTAGGTATAATGGATACATTCACAATACTTAGAGAACTAAATCTTATGGAAAATAATGCTAAAATAAGACATATGTCAGACCAAATACCACATGCTTAGTTTAAAAATAACATTTTACTAGGAGATAAAATACAAGATAGGGAATGGACAGAATTTATGGTTGTGGTTTGATAACTAGAGTGAAAAAGGTCCCTTTCACTTATTTCTTGAAAGTGTTTCACTTGAGGTATATATTGAATCCTATGGCTAAGGTGAAGGAGCTCATAAAGGGAAATGATTGACATATAAAACTAATAGGCTATACTGATATTTAGGAGAATCTTTATATTTATAGTCTATGTCAAAAATTGGAAGATAGGGTAACCTAGATTAGACACACTTCAGATTAGTTTAACAACAAAACTTGCTACCATGTTTTTAAAGACTCTTCACCTAAAATGCAGTGGAGCAATTTGATATGATTCAAACATTATTATCTGAAGACTATGCGGCTTACCATAAAAAATAACTTAAGAACACTTGACATAATTAAGGGCTCTTTAAACTCAAGTTCCATCTATATTCTTTATAACACTGAGAATGAAACTAGGAACCATATATTTTTGTAATGTATGTACTCATAACAACTTTGGTTGAGATTTCAAAATCTAGGAAAATATTACTATAGTAAGGTATAATGGGAGAACATACTGAAAAACGCATCCAAGAGCCAACAGCTACTTGTAGAGGACTATATCGTCTTCAATCTAGCTTTGAGCTTCAAAGTATATGACATATAGAGAAAAATAAAAAAATCTTTAACCATAAGTGCTAGGATGTGCATACATTTTCTATAAGAACATTGTCTAGGATAAGGGAAACTATAATAGCCAATTTTAAATAAGAGCAGGTATGACAAGAAGATGGTGTCTAGGGAGAATCTACTCCTAACAGCCTTAAAGGTCTAATGTATAGCAGACATAACAAGAAGGTCAAGAATAAAAAGAATAAAGGTCGATAAAAGTAGAGTATTATTGATCCAAAATGTAGTAAGATAGAGTAGCAGTGTTTAAATCAAAATGCCAAAAAGATGTAAGGAGATAAGATAGTGTAGGAACATAATGGTTTATAACTTAAAAGAATCTCTTGGTTTATTATAAGTTTTAATAAAACCAGATGTGATACTTTCTATTAGAAAAGGAATATAATTATTGGATATTGTCAAAAAAGGGACCATAGTGCCAAATAAAACATCAATAATAAATGATGTGATTAAATATTCTTTTAAGGTACAAACTGAGTGGGATGGGAATGATAGGAGATTAATTATATTAATTTATAAAGTTCTCCATATTTTCTTTTTTGCTTTAAGTTAGTATGAATGCAATAGAGTATTATTATGTTAATCTATGTGTGATTTTTTTTGAAAATTGAAAATGAATTGATTAATAACCAAAAGGAGTGTAAGGTTTAAAACCATAAAATAAGATTAGAAATAATCTATAGAAACATAATCAAAAGGTAAAGATGTCTATCTAAGTTCAGGTAGCATGAGAGACTAGTAAGCTCACAACATAAATTCTTTGTTCCATTAGTTTTAGGTCACATGTTTGCTAGCATTAAGCCTACTTGTAACCAAAAAACTTTTACCAATTAGCAATTCTAGGGTTTGTCAGTTGCTTCAATGAGATAATGCGATAACTAGGGCTCTTAATATATCAGAGGAGTTCCTCCAAATGAGTGTCATATCCTCCAAATAATGGAAAGGTTAAGACTTATTTTTTAGGCTAATCATTTTTCTTCATGGATCTTCTGTCCAATAATTACCTTATGGCTAAAGTCTTGTTGTTCTTGCTTCAAGTCTTTATGTACTCTAAAATTTCGCCCTTTTCAAAATCCAAAAACTCTTTCTTTCTTCCTTGGAGCTTGCTTACCTAATCAACTATACCATCTATTGTTGTATATTGCATTGCAAACTGTGAAGCTCAGACCCACCCATAACCACTGTATTGCCTCTCTCTCGGTCTCTCCTTTATCTCCTTTTATCTATTTTAGTTCTCTACTATCGGTCACTCGCTTTGGCTCTCAGATATTTGGCTTATCGACCAAATCGCATCTCTCTTTGGCTATCACATCCTCCAGATCGCCATTCGGCAATCACCACCATATTTGTTAGCATTTCCACTCGCTGTCGCTAACGTGGCCAGGTTGCCCGTCATCCTCGTTACTGTTGTTTACCCAGTGATCCAATCTTCAGTCTATCTTTGGCTGTATTTGGATCTGTGGTGCAGTGGAGATAAGTACTTATTCATCGCAGTTTTCAAACGTAGTCATATGTTTGGATTTGTGGTAAACAACCTGAAGTTGAAGAAAAGTGTGATGCCACCGCAGAAATCAATAAGTAGAAAGAGGGTTGCAGTAGGAAACTAATTCTGCGTTAGAAATTTTACTTTCCATTGATAACCTTCACTACAAGTATTATTTTCCATTATACTCTTAATTAATATGACTAATAATATAGTTTTATGAAATATTTTATTTACTAAATTTATTTTATTTTATTTTCTTATTTTAATTTAATATTTTATTATTTATAATTTTAAATTTATATGACTAATAATATATTTTAGTTATTTATACAACAATTAATAGGTTATTAAATCAATGAGCTTTTTAGTCATTTTATCTCTTTTTTGCAACCACAACCATACTTACCAAACACCTATTTTTACGTTTCAGCAGTTACCAAAACAACAATCCCAAACACATAAGTACTTATTGAGAATAAGTATTTATCATTTCAGCAGGTTGTCAACTGCCATCGCTCCCCCAAACCAAGCCTTTGTGTAAAAATTAGGTTGTGAATAGACTGTGGATCGTGGATTGTAGATGGAGTCTATAGACCTATCTTTAAATTTGGATTTTGGCTAGTTTAACGGTTTTTAAAGATGTTTGGCCAATTTACTAATGTTTTAACTTTTAAGACATGTTTAATCTTTTCTATTCTACATGTTTAATCTTTTCTGCATTAACTTTCCATTTTAGTAATTTTAGGCTATTGTATTTTAATTTAAGATAAAAATAGAGTAAGCAGGATTTTAATAGTCTGGGACAAATTCGTCTGGGATTTTGTTTTTCCTTCGTCAGAAGCCTTCCTACTTTGGCTAGCAATACATGAGAAATTAAGCGCCAGGGAGATAATCAAATTTGCAATCTAAACAAAAGAATGTTCCTTATGTGGAAAGTCTCCGTAGAGCCAGTCCCATTTATTTTTTGAATGGTACTATAATATGGGATCGTTTGATTCTACTTCTGTTTTTCTGTTGTAGTTTTTAGTTTTCTCTTCATATTTTTCTTTCAAATAAAAATAAAAATATATTTAAATGTTAATGTTTATATTTTATCATTGACAATAATTACATGTTAGATGAAATTTAAAGATAATTTTTTAATTAAATAAATTTATTTTAATCTCTTATATAACATTTTTTCGAAATATAAATGATTTCATTAATAAAAGATCATATACAAACTAAAGAAGTAAAATATCTAGGATAATACAAAAGATCTAGATTACAAGGTGTTATGGTTCCTGGTAATCAGTTTAAACCATATGGTTTAATCTAGTGGCCATCTCCTGATATTGGTGGATAAGTTAGCTACTATTCCTCTTGCTAACAAGTTCAATCTGCTTTGAAGGGTTATCTTTTAAAATTCCATTTATGTACTTCTATTTTCTTGCTTGAAGATCCTACAATTTCTTTCTTTCCAGATATGGTAGACCATTGAAGCCCAACTTATCTCGAGTTCTTTGTAATCTGCATGATTTTCCATCTTGATGTTTAGTAACCAATTAATAGTCTCTTGCCATGAATCTACTGTTTGCTGATGTTTAGAATTGCATGCAACCCTTTCTAGATTTTCCTGGTGTACCTGTATTTGTTCATGATGTGTTCCAAACTTTCCAGCTCTACATTACATAGTTCATAATTTAGTGTATTAATGGTGATCTTGAGTCTGTCCTTCGTAAGTAGTCTACCATTTTTTCCCAGCCAGAGTATAAAGAAATGTGTTGGGCTTATATCCTTGTCCCATACCAGTTTTGTCCATCTCATTTGCGTATGTTGCTCTTTCCACAATAGAAGTTTGCAAGGCTTTGTGTTGAACACTCTAGCTTTGTCTGCTGTGCACTTAACTTCATCTTGTTCTCTTTGCTGATAGCTTGGCAAGTGATCTAGTATGCTTTTAACACCCTGCTATTGTGATATGGCCACATCCACTGATTATTTTTTATTAGACTGTGATTGGGGTCTTATGCTGTGAAAAAGTTTTAATATTTTAACCTCGATAATACCACAAGCTCACGGATCATTCGCATAGTACCTAAGGTATCAATCCCACGAGGAGGGTTAATCTAGTCCTAAAATCTAAGGTCGAATTAAATCGTAACAATCTAAAATAAACAATAAATATAGAAAATTAATCAATCAACAATCAATTATAAGAATTAAATTTCAGAACTAGTAGCAAAATAGCAAATCACACAACCAAATCAAGAATTAACGTAGGAACTATCAATTAAAAGAAAGGGGGTTTTAATCTGAAATTACTAAAAATCTAATCAATTATGCGATTACGGAATTATTGGGTCTAGACGGTCCTAGGGTGGATTACTCTATCTTGAGTTGTAATCTTTAAACCCTAATTAATAATCGATAATTTAAATTGTGGAATTGTGATCTCTTCACTCATAATTGACCCAAAACCTAAATTAGTTCCAAAATTGTCTAATAAATTACCGAAAACCTATGCTTGATCTCTTATTACACGATTTCATCTTTTTGATTCAATTCTTATCTATCAAATTACCTAACTCTTGTTAGCCCAATTTGATGATATTCACTCGATTCACCCTCTTAGTTTATTGCCGAATTATTAAGAACAGATATTGAATCACAAATAACTCAAATAAAAATGCAATAAATCATATTTCATTAAAATTAAAGAAAAAATTTTGAAGGTGAGTTTAGACAATAATCAACATTCGACATAACCTATTCTCAATAATTATCTCAATTTCAAATATCAATAAAATTGAAATAAATTGGAAAATACACTTGGAACGGATCATTAAAGGCAGCGATAGTGGGAAATCATCTATTCTAGGAAGTACTTCGCGTTAAGCTTCATCTCTATGTCTCTCTTCCTTCATCTCCTTCCTCAAATCACTCAATATCTCTCTAAGATTTCTGAATTTAGGCTGATGTGAAAGCTCTGCAAAGGCTGATCTCTTGATGTTCTATTTATATCTTGGAAGCCTTGGGTTTAATTTGGGGTTGAAATGATCCGAAAAATCTATCAAAATTTAAGTTTCTATATTAACCCGATGTAGGCTATGATCGGGGCCCCACTTGCCACGATTGTGGCTAGTGCCTAACCCTTTCTATCACGATCGTGGCCTAGCACATAGCTCTGTCACGATCGTGGCTAGGGTCTTGTCAGCTTGCCTCTTTCTGTCACGATCATGACCTATTGTGTCACAATCGTGGGCCACGATTTTAGCCTGAAACTCTTCCAAACTTCTCAGTTCTTTGCCGTTTGCCCTAAAACATTAACAAACACATCAAGGTACCTCAAAATATAACATTTACGCTCAAAGACTCATACTAACCCATAAAAATAGTTAAACACATAAACTAACACAATTAAAACCTGAATATGCACTAAACACCAAATTAACACAAAATACTTAACAAATTAAACCCTAAAACACAATGCAAATCACAACTATCAACTTCCCCACACTGAAACTTTTGCTTGTCCTCAAGAAAACAAAACAACAAACACACAAGACACAATGCAATAAATGAGGCAATGGCTTCAACTTCCTGAAATACTTTAACTCTAAACATAATCATTCAAGTTGTTCCAAATTATTAATATGTGAAATCCGCATCTAAGCACCTTGCACTCAATATACAAACTAATCAAAATTTTAATGTTGAGTTTATTTATCCCCATCACTTGCACACACGCATTGATAATCATTCAGTCAAAACAAAAGTGTAGCTATTCCTCAGTAGGTTTTCATAAAAAATCAAGCTACTAACAAGTTTGGTAGGTTTTAATTCGTAAACATTATTTTTATTGATTTTTCTTTAAGAATATGAACCTAGGAAAACATTTGTGATGAATGTCAATCCGGTTACTCAACTAAGTCATGTTGTTATTAAGCTGCTTGGATGGAATGTCATTATAACCTTTTTCCATGAAGGCACACATTTGTGATGCATGTCGATCCAGTTACTTAGTTATATCATATTCTCAACTGGCTACCAGCTCTATTCATAACTCAAAGGCCAGCGAAATAGTAATTTTAGTTTAAAAAACTCTTTTTTTAAAATTTTCCCTATCTTATTGCTTTAGCTAATTATTCTTATGAAAATGTACTAATAATGCCACTTATTTGATTGGCCTAAAATTTAAAATGAGTATGGCAAATTCCTAGGGTGAATGAACTAACATTGTATCCTAATTAACCAGAATATTTAGCCCTAAGTAACTTAGCTCACTAATTTCACAAGCTAATAAATCTTTACAACCTAAAAGGCTATGTTTAAGGCTAAATCTATCCCATTAAGCTCTATCCATTGACGCATTCACACAATGCACATCATGCAACCTAAACAAACTATTATACAAAATGCAAAATTTGCACTCAAGGTAAAAACACATAAGCCTTCCCACAGTTAAACAACACATTGTCCTCAATGTGAGAAGGGTACACCAACACACCCGAGGGAAATAAACATAATAAACGAAAAACATAAGAAGAACATACTAACAAAAATGAAAAGAAAAATATTAGAGCACGAAACTGTCATATTGTCTGAGGTGCTGATAGTGATGGAGGCAGAGATCACTTGTGCTTGATGCCCATGATTTTTTCCCTATCTTATACTTGCTCTAAAAAAGAATAACAGAGTTAGCACTCTAAAACATTCCAAATTATTAAGAAATTATTTTGAAATTTAAAAAAAATCTAACTACGCAATAATTTAAACCTAGCTACTAAACATGCTAATTTATGGTCATTAGCCTGACTTTAATCCTTTAAAACTTAGCCGAGATCAATTATGAGCGGCATGTTTCCACCCTTCTCATTCAATATTAGTTTTATAGCCTGTGAGTAAGCTATAAATTGAAAAATGATTAGAAGGAAAATATTGATAAAGTTGAGAAAACCAATTAAGCTCAGTAATGTCCTTTTTTATGACAAACTCTCAACGAAATAGGGAATAACAAAACTCCCTAAATCTTGCATCGCATCCAACAGTTTATCATGTAAGAAGGTGAGTTTCTCTCTTTCTTTGGTAATCACCATCATCTCCTCTACTTCTTCCATTTCATAAATAGAGACTTTCATAGCTTCTTCAAACTCAATGTCCGTTGTCATCTGTTCTTCGTCCTCTTATTCTTTAAAATATTCGAACACATCGATTATCCTTCAAATTCTTAATTACATCATTCATGTTGAATGTTATTTGATCAACATCAATCCAAAAGATAGGGTTCTTTTCCTAATCATCTCCCCAAATTTTTTCGATGTTCACATATGGTATATCAGTAATTGGTGAATAGTAGCGATGGTTGGCATAATTTTCTTCACCCTCTTCTTTGATTTCTTGGTATTCTCTAAGGTCAGGTTTAGTTTGATTTCTTGCTAGTTCTTCTAGATTTACCCCATTCCTAAGTGTGATAGCCTGGCATGACTTTATTGAATTTACTTTCATTCTGCGCAGACAATTTTTCACACTTTGCTTACAAAATTTCCTAGAAAGTTGGCCTATTCGAACCTCTAGATTGTGAATAGAAGATGCATGATCTTTTGTTACTTGATTAAACTTCTTTTCCAATCTCTTCTGGTTCTCTTCCATATCCATGAGCTTATCCATGATTTTATCCAGCTTTGAATCCCCTGAACTGGATTCATCATATTGAAAATCAACTAGGTCTTGATGTCCTAAATGGTTCCCTACATTGTTGGACCAATAGAATTTGGAGTGGTTCTGCCACCCCGAAGTGTACGGGTTCATATAAGGATGATTTTCCCAACCAAATCCGGGCTCATTGAATTATATAAAAGTCCTTTGCTCCCTATAATATACATCCTCCACGATTGTTCTTTTTACCTCTTCTTAGCATTTAACTCTTCAGATGTCTCATTCTCATTCTAAAATTTCTTGATGTGTCTCTACTTTATGCCCTAATTTTTTTAATTAAAAACAAAAGTTAGTGGAAAAGCCTTAGACTAAAGAACTAAACTATCACCTCCCTAACAACGGCGCTAAAAACTTCATCGGGGTCTTACGCTATGAAAAAGTTTTAATATTTTAACCTCGATAATACTGCTAGCGCACTGGTCGTTCACATAATACCTAAGTTATTGATCCCATAAGGAGGGTTAATCTAGTCTTAAAATCTAAGGTCGAACTAAATCGCAACAATCTAAAATAAATAATAAATGCAGAAAATTAATCAATGAACAAATAATTATGAGAATTAAAATTTGGAAATAATAAAAAAATAAAAAATCACACAACCAAATCAAGAGTTAACCTAAGAACTACCAATTGAGAGAAAGGGGGTTTTAATCCGAAATTACTGAAAATCTAGTCAATTATGCAATTACCGAATTATTGGGTCTAGACAGTCCTAGGGTGAATTACTCTCTCTCGAGTTATAATCTTTAAACTCTAATTAATAATCCCAAATTGAAATTATGAAATTTTGATCTCTTGACTCACAATTGACCCAAAATCTAAATTAGTTCTAAAATTGTCTAATAACCTACCGAAAACCTATGCTCAATCTCTCGTTACACGATTTCACTGGTAAGATTCAATTCTTATCTATCAAATTACCTAACTCTCATTAGCCCATTTTGATGATATTCACTCAGCTCACCTTCTCAGTTTATTGCCGAATTATTAAGAACAGATATTGAATCACAAATAACTCAAACAAAAACACAATAAATCAGATTTCATTAAAATCAAAGACAAAATATCGAAGGAGATTTTAGATAATAATCAACATTCAATATAACCTATTCTCAACAATTATCTCAATTTTATACATCAATAAAATTGAAATAAATTGGAAAATACGTTTGGAATGGATCAATGGAGGTAGCGACGGTAGGAAACTGCCTATTTTGGGAAGTACTTCATGTCAAGCTTCGTCTCCGTGTCTCTCTTCCTTCATCTCCTTCCTTAAATCACTTAATAGGTCTCTACGGTTTTTGAATTTAGGTTGATGTGAAAGCTCTACAAAGGCTGCTCCCTCTGTCTCTTAATGTTCTATTTATATCTTAGATGTCTTAGGGTTTATTCGGGGTAAAAATAGTCCAAAAAATCTCACAAAATTTGAGTTTCTATATCAGCCCAATGTGGGGCCAACACCTAACCCTTTCTGTCACAATTGCTGCCCGAAGTGCATGATATATAGCTCTTTGTCACGATCATGGTCCAAAGTGCACGATTTGGCCAAGGTCCTATTAGCTCGCCTCTTTCTTTCACGATTGTGGCCTGTTGTGCCACGATCGTGGGCTGTGTTTTTGGCTCGAAACTCTTCAAAACTTCTCCATTGTTCACCGTTTTTCCTGAAACACTAACCAACATATCAAGGTACCTCAAAATTATAATATTTATGCTCAAAGACTCATACTAACCTATAAAAACACTTAAACACATAAACTAATACAATTAAAACCTAAATATGCACTAAACACTCAAATTAGCACTAAATACTTAACAAATTAAAACTTAAAACCCAATGCAAATCACAAATTATCAGACTGCTCACTCTTGTTCTAGGATTCTCCACCAGCCTCGGTTGTTGTAGTTCTTCAACTTTGTATAAAGGGACCTTGCAATATCAATTGTCATACCAAAAGTATGTGTTATTCCTATCCCAATTTTGTAGAACACCAAGTTTTTCATTCATTGCCTTGTGCCTAGTATTTCCTTTAGTATCCTTAATATGTCGTACTTGAGGTTCAATATCCATATACTGTAATTTTTAATGAACACATTGTGTATCCATTTCACCCATAAGTCCTCCTTTTTACTACATAACCACTATAGGTTCTTAGATAGGCATACTTTATTGATCACCCTAGAAGAATATAATCTCAAACCTCCCTGATCCTTTGGTATGCAAATTTTGCTCCAATTTATCTTAGCTTTGCTGCTTCTTTGATCGAATCCATTTTATAGAAATTCACAAAGTTTCCTGCCTATTTCTTTGAGATACTCTTAGGTTATGATAAATGATTAAGCCAGTAGTTTGTAAGATTACTCAGAATTGCCTATATTAATTGAAGTCTACCTCCATAGCTCAGGTACTATCACTCCACTAGTTGATTCTTCTATGAATGGAATCCAGCAATGGTTTGCAATCAACTACATTGATCCTTCTTTGGGAGATTGGGATAGCTAAATACTTGAATGGTAATTTTCCTTGTTTCAACCCTATCTTAGTTGCTTTATTGGTTACCTCATTCTCTTTATAAGGTTACTCCTTAGCCTTGACATCTCCTGGAACTCCTCCATAGAATTCATAATTATATAATTGAGTTCCTTTCAGCCCTAAAAATAATAGCAGGTTATCTGTAAATGCTAGGTGATTTAACTTTATACGTTTACATCTACAATAGAATTGGAATTCTTGATATATTATTATATTCCTTACAAGGAGAGTGGTCAGGGCCCCCATGCAAAGTACTAACAGGTAAGGGGATAAAGGATCCACTTGCCTAAATCCCCTTTTGGCTTTTTATCAGCTTAGCAAGTTCTTTATTCACCAAGAGCCATTGAAGTAGTAGTTACATAATCACAACTCTGAAAAATATGATGCTTTTATAATGTTAAATAGGAATCTCCACTTGATTGAATCATAGGACTTAGCTAAGTCTATTTTGATGATATAATTTTTCATTTTCATCTTTGAGTTGTAGCCTTCTATCAACTCCTATCATAGAAGAATATTGGTACCTACTGACCTTCCCTTTATGAAAGCATTTTGCTCAGGGTTATTATTTTTTCCAAGCTTGTTCTTAACCTATTTTCCAGAATCTTTGTGATTGTTTTGTATAGGATTTTATAGAAAGCAATAGGTTTGAATTGCTCTAGTCTTTCTGCATTATTTTGTTTAGGGATGAGACACACATACATTTTATTCCACTCCTTAAAGATGGTTTATTTACTAGAAAAACTCTTGCACAACTTTTAAAACTTCTTCCCCCACTATATCACAGTTTTTCTAAAAGAACCTTTCATTATATCTATTTGTTCTTAGGGATTTATTAGGGTTCATTAAGAAGACAACTTCCTTTATCTCTTCCCTTGTAACCCCTTTAACCAACTGATCTTGTTTTCTTCATCAACCTTTACGATTCCTGTTAACGTCTCTTCTAGTATTTCCTTCACATAAGCTTCAGTTCTATATTGCTTACTGAAATATTCAAAAGCAATTATCTTTTTACTTTCTTGATCCTCATATTTTCTACCTGCATCATCTTCTAACGCCTTGATGGTGTTCTTATTTCTTCTTCTAGTAATGGAACTTATAAAGTATTTTTTTGCATCTTTATCCCTCCTTTATCTAGTTCATTATAGATTTCTGCTTTAGTAATGTGTTGATTTTTATTAGGACCTCTTTATATTTAGCTTATAGTTTAGATTCCTCCTTCCTGAGCTGCATGTCCTCTGGTCTTCCTAGTAATCTTTTCTGTCACTCATTTAAATCATCTAGGTCCTTAGCTTTCTCTTTCCATTATGGCTATAGTGAATTCCTGCTCATTATTTTCAGTCTTTCCCTCAATCCTTTCAACTTAGTATTTTGTATATAACCTTTAGAACTAGTGATTTCCATCTTTAACCCTTCATTGAGTATTACATTTAACTCTGGATTATCCCTCAAATGATTGTAGATTCTAAATGGAGCACTTCTTTTCCATTTGGTTATTGCTAACACCATCAAAGTAGGACTGTGATCTGATAGATTTGGTTCTTCAAATATTGCAATACTTAGAGGGAGTTATTCTAGCTACTTACCATTCACCATGCATTTGTCAACCTTCCTCAATAAAAATCGTTCCCTATATTGCTTGTTGTTCTAGGTAAAGGCATTCCCTTACCGTTTCAAGTATGTCAGCCCTGATCTCACTACCAAATCTTGTAATTCCATTCAATCTTATTGTTTCTATCTTCTCCCTCCCTTTAATTCATTAGATTTGAGAGTACAGTTGAAATCTCCAATCACTGTGCAGGGAACCTTGATGTTGTTGCTCACCCTCTCAATTTCACTTCATACATACATCCTTTGAAACTTATTATTTGTTGTATATACAATTGTAATAACTTTCTCCTCACCTGTTTATTTGATCAAGGCATCACATTGTATCATTTGATCATTTTCACACTGTTTCACAACTTTCAATTTCTGAGAATTAAACCGTATTACCACTCTCCCATTTATGTGTTTATCATGACTAATGACTACCCTCCAATGCTTATCTAAAAACCATGTAGTTTTTTCCAATTGCCCCTCTTTATTTTGGTTTCCAACAAACCAACAGAATCTAACTTATTACTCTTAATCAATTCCCTAACTACAAGTTGTTTATTTAGGCTGTTAAGCCCTCTCACATTCCAAGCGACGATCTTCATCATTTTTTCTTTTTCACTGACCTTTCCTCTTAGACTTTCTATTCAAACCTGGGGAGATAGATGCTATGTCAATTTTAGTTCCTAAAATTTCCCCTCTTTCCATCACAAAAGTGTTAGTCATCTCTTCATCTTTCCGTATCCTTCCCATTTCCAAATTCACCTATTTCCCTTTCCCTACCATGTTGTTCTCCCACATGTCTATGACCCTATTGTTTTGATTCTCATCCACATGTTTCCCTTCTCTTGTTATGTTGTCATCCCCCAGATTTTTTTCCTTATTGTTCTGGTTCTCAATCCCTTATATCCCATTTCCTGCCATACTAATCTCCACTTGGTTCTTATCCTAATTAATTTGTTCCACATTACTTATGTCCCTCTCCCTACCAAATTGTTGTCCTCCTGATTCACATATTGGTGATTTTTTCTTCATTTAATGCTTCTTTCCCTGTTGAGGTGTTTTGCATTTAGTCTAGATAGTTTTTGTTATCCTGCTTCCCCTTTTAATAATCTTTTTTTCTATATAATTATTTCTCTTCTTTAGCTTTTGGTATCCAAATATATGAAATCCCCATAGAGCCTTTCTCTAACTCACCATTATCTATTAACTTTATGATTCTAAGAGTATCAGGAAGCTTCTTTAAAATATCTACATTTATGCATATCCTAGCATACCCAATTTTGTTCACTGATGCAATGTTTTCAACTAGCCCTAAAGGCTTCCCTATAAAGGGATTGACTTCAATTTGCTTTTTTCCAATTTCATACTTGGATGCCACTTCTTGATAAATATTGGATGCTCCATCACATGCTAGGTCTTGGTTCTAGAACTCTTTGTGCATTTTCCTCTACGTTGAACTTAAAAAAGAAAAGCTCATGTTCATTCACTATTACACTCTCCAGGCCCTTATTCCTCCATGCAGAATTTGCCCATTTTCTAACGATTGGGAATGACAATCTTTTCTCTAAAAATAAGCCCACTAGTGAAGTACTCCATTTTTATGTACCTTGTAGCACCTCTAGAGCAGCCTAAATTGGCTTCTTTATGTTGGAATTCACAAACCTGAGTTTACCTATGCTCTCATTGTGACCTACGATAGAACTCTAAGTGTCTTCTCCCTTACCTCCTTGCGTTGCTATCTTTTTGATGGCTTTTAGTAGGGAAAATCTGATGTTTTTATTAGGTTTTGTGTGTTCACTGGCTCAGGTAGGGGTTAGGTTTTATAGGGTTTGTTTTCAGGTTTCTCCTACTTCATTTAGAATAAGAGATTTTGAAGTTAGTATTTAGTTGATGTTTGGCTATTAGGTAGTA